>CM029522.1:49136147-49138647 GCA_017140615.1 Eucalyptus cladocalyx | reverse complement strand
TATTTTAAAATTAATAAATAAAATAAAAATATTGCATTCATCCAATAAAAAGAAAATCGAGGATTAAATTGAATTCTTTCTAAGACTTCTTTAGAAACCAATGGAACGACCGAACAAATGACTATTCATGATTCCCTAATTGAATCAATTACATATCAGTTCCAAACTAGAGGAATGTTATGGTAAAACTTCGTTTGAAACGATGTGGTAGAAAGCAACGTGCGACTTGAAGGACATGATCAGTTGTGGATTCTTACACCCACCCTTTTTATTATATAGGAATGAAGGTGCTCTTGGCTCGACATCCTTTGTTCTGTTCCACTCGAAACCTCATTTTTTCTTGGGTTGTAGTGTAAACAGTATGTGATGTAGCTCGAGTAGAAAGTATTGATTCATTTCTCAGGGCAAGGATCTAGGGTTAGTGCCAATTAATAAGTTGGAACAACTTCGTAAGTGTAGTCTATTTTCGATTTCTAAATCGAAAGGATCCAATTCGAGCAAGTTTCAAATCCAAAAAAGTAAAATTTGTTGGAATTAGTGAAACTCTTTTGATCAAAAGTGTATCTTGCGGGAATCAACCGTTTATGATTCTTTGATAGAAATAAATCAGAAAAAGGGCCGTGTTGCTGCCATTTTGAAACGATTAAAAATCACCGAAGTAATGTCTAAACCCAATGATTCAAGGCAAAGATAAAATATTTTGGAACAAGGAAATATCTTTTTTTTAATTGTCTCGACAACTAGATCAAGAACAAGGAGTCCAAATATATTCTAAACGAGACAAAGAAAAAGGGGTTAGAGACCACTCAAAAAATCAAATACATAAGGGTTTTCTTTTGAGCTATTTCATATTTCCGAGTTACTCAACTTGAGTTTTGAGAATACAAATTATTTTTTTTTTTTGATAAAGAAAAAGAAGAATAAAAAAGTATTAAATAATCTTAGTCTAATTGATTTGATTTAATGCTTTTATAGATCTATTTGACATTCGAATTGTATACATAGACATATCTTCTAATTTCTCGAGCCGTACGAAGAGAAAGCTTCGTATACGTTTCTAGGGGGGGTTCTAGTTTATCTACGTCTATCCCAATGAGCCGTTTATCGAATCGTTGCAATTGATGTCCGATCCCGAAGAGAAGGAAGAGATCTTCGGAAAGTGGGTTTTTATGATCCGATAAATAATCAAACGTATTTAAATATTCCTGCTATTCTATTTTTTCTTGAAAAAGGTGCTCAACCTACAGGAACTGTTTATGATATTTTAAAGAAAGCGGGGGTTTCTTTTTAGAGAATTTCGTCTTAATTTAAAGGAAAGTCAATTAATGAAATACAAAAGAAGAGGGTGTGGGTGATTCGTATATAGCTTTGTATAAGTATAAGTTTTTTTCTACTATACTTTCCCCACTCCCCTCCTCTTCTTTTGCTCTATTTATACTTTTTTTTTATTGTATTCTTTTCTAATTATTCATATTGACAACAGTGTATTGAACAAATATAATTCGATCGTGTAGAAATGGATTTATTTATCTTCCTTATATTTTTCTTTCTTAGATTTCGTTTTTTTACTTTACTTCATTCAACAAAAAATATCTATCTATATATGGGTTCGTTCGATTGGTTGTGATACAAACAAGAAGTCTTTTTTGGTTAAAAAAAAAATGGATAACATAAGCGAGAAGAGGCAGTCTATCCAAATTGACTTTTTTTTATCTGAAAATTGGATTATTCTTATTGGATCTGTTTATTTTTTTTTTTATTCATAATTTCAGAATCAATTGGAATTTTATTGCTAGTTTGCTGTTTTGATTGCATCGTGCAATTGAATTTCTTTATTTTATTCCGATTGTATCTACATATCCTAATTTTTTTCGGGTTGCTAACTCAACGGTAGAGTACTCGGCTTTTAAGTGCGGCTAGCATCTTTTACACATTTATATGAAGTAACGGATTCGTTCATACCTTCGGTAGAGTTTGTAAGACCACGACTGATCCTGAAAGGAATGACTGGAAAAAACAGCATGTCGTATCAATAGAGAATTCTGAAAATATTTCATTCTTACTGGATCCTGGATCAGTTCAAAACCTTGTTTGAATTCTTAGTGAGAAAAAAATGAAATGAATTCAGAGTTGGGTCGAATGAATAAATGGATAGAGTCCTATGACCTCAATTAATTATAAAGAAAGAAAAAGTATAAAGAAAGAAAAAGCAACGAGCTTCTGTTCATAATTTCTTAATTTGACTGATTACCCGATCTAATTATACGTTAAAAAGATATTAGTACCTGGTACGGGAAGGGCTTTTCCGTGAGTGGATGATTATCCATTTCTTTTTTAATGAGTCCTAACTATTAGCTATTTCCTATTCTAGGTTATACCTAAATGTGTAGAAGAAGCGGCATATTGATAAAGATATTTTTTTTCCAAAATCAAAAGAGCGATTGGGTTGAAATGAAAAATAAAGGATTTCGAATCCATCTTCTTATCCTATAACTAATAT
>CM029522.1:49126147-49128647 GCA_017140615.1 Eucalyptus cladocalyx | reverse complement strand
ATCCTACAAGATCCATTCTTTCTTTTTTCTCTGACAGATGGTCAGAACTTCATCTGGGTTCGAATCCTACTGAGAGGTCCACTAGAGATCAGAAATTGTTGAAGAAAGAACAAGATGTTTCTTTTGTCCCTTCCAGGCGATCGGAAAATAAAGAAATAGTTAATATATTCAAGATAATTACGTATTTACAAAATACCGTCTCAATTCATCCTATTTCATCAGATCCGGGATGTGATATGGTTCCGAAGGATGAACTGGATATGCACAGTTCCCATAAGATTTCATTCTTGAACAAAAATACATTTTTTGATTTATTTCATCTGTTCCATGACCGGAACAGGGGGGGATACACGTTACACCACGATTTTGAATCAGAAGAGAGATTTCAAGAAATGGCAGATCTATTCACTCTATCAATAAGCGAGCCGGATCTGGTGTATCATAAGGGATTTGCCTTTTCTATGGATTCTTACGTATTGGATCAAAAACAATTCTTGAATGAGGTATTCAACTCCAGGGATGAATCGAAAAAGAAATCTTTATTGGTTCTACCTCCTCTTTTTTATGAAGAGAATGAATCTTTTTATCGAAGGATCAGAAAAAAATGGGTCCGGATCTCCTGCGGGAATGATTTGGAAGATCCAAAACCAAAAATAGTGGTATTTGCTAGCAACAACATAATGGAGGCAGTCAATCAATATAGATGGATCCGAAATCTGATTCAAATCCAATATAGCACCTATGGGTACATAAGAAATGTATGGAATCGATTCTTTTTAATGAATAGATCCGATCGCAACTTCGAATATGGAATTCAAAGGGATCAAATAGGAAATGATACTTTGAATCATAGAACGATAATGAAATATACGATCAACCAACATTTATCGAATTTGAAAAAGAGTCAGAAGAAATGGTTCAATCCTCTTATTTTTATTTCTCGAACCGAGAGATCCGTGAATCGGGATCCTAATGCATATAGATACAAATGGTCCAATGGGAGCAAGAATTTCCAGGAACATTTGGAACATTTCGTTTCTAAGCAGAAGAGCCGTTTTCAAGTAGTCTTCGATCGATTACGTATTAATCAATATTCGATTGATTGGTCTGAGGTTATCGACAAAAAAGATTTGTCTAAGTCACTTCGTTTCGTTTTGTCCAAGTTACTTCTCTTTTTGTCCAAGTTTCTTCTTTTTTTGTCTAACTCACTTCCTTTTTTCTTTGTGAGTTTCGGGAATACCCCCATTCATAGGTCCGAGATCCACGTCTATGAATTGAAAGGTCCGAATGATCAACTCTGCAATCAGTTGTTAGAATCAATAGGTCTTCAAATCGTTCATTTGAAAAAATGGAAACCATTATTATTGGATGATCATGATACTTCCCAAAAATCGAAATTATTGATCAATGGAGGAACAATATCACCATTTTTTTTCAATAAGATACCAAAGTGGATGATTGACTCATTCCATACTAGAAATAATCGCAGGAAATCTTTTGATAACACGGATTCCTATTTCTCAATGATATCCCACGATCAAGACAATTGGCTGAATCCCGTGAAACCATTTCATAGAAGTTCATTGATATCTTCTTTTTATAAAGCAAATCGACTTCGATTCTTGAATAATCCACATCACTTCTGCTTCTATTGTAACAAAAGATTCCCCTTTTATGTGGAAAGGGCCCGTATCAATAATTCTGATTTTACATATGGACAATTCCTCAATATCTTGTTCATTCGCAACAAAATATTTTCTTTGTGCGGCGGTAAAAAAAATACGCTTTTTTGGAGAGAGATACTATTTCACCAATCGAGTCACAGGTATCTAACATATTCATACCTAACGATTTTCCACAAAGTGGTGACGAAAGGTCTAACTTGTACAAATCTTTCCATTTTGCAATTCGATCCGATCCATTAGTTCGTAGAGCTATTTACTCGATCGCAGACATTTCTGGAACACCTCTAACAGAGGGACAAATAGTCAATTTTGAAAAATTAGTTTTCGTTAAATTTTATTGTCAAATTATTAAGTTAAATGACTCATGACAATTGACCGATATATCAATTTAGGAATTTACGCTCCATTTTTCACTGTTTACAATTTTTGTAATTTTTTTGTGGTATTAATCAAATTTAACGGAGGCTATATTTGTCACAAATTTATCAGTTTGGAGTTTTTTGCGGTCGAATAAATTAGTTTGGGGTAAATTTGTCATAAATGTACCAATTTAGGGTTTTTTTTTTTTATTGTCGGTCGGGATAAATTTGTCAAAGGTATACCTATTTGGGGTTTTTCATAGTAAAAAAAAAAAGTTTTTGGTAAATTTGTTACGGGTATACTAGTTTGGGGTTTTCGGGATATTAACTCAAATGAAAATCGTGAGCTAGGAGATAATGTTACCAAACAAACCAAGCAGAATAAGATAACGCTCTGCCATGATCTTGTTGAGATAGTCAAAACTTGAATTTGACTTAATGAATAATCCAAATAAG
>CM029522.1:48848388-49126047 GCA_017140615.1 Eucalyptus cladocalyx | reverse complement strand
CTAAAGTGGGGTTGTACTGATTAAAGAAAACGTTCACATGCGATGCAAATTTTTTGCACTTGCTCTCGGAACTTGCACTGGGGGCAAAAGTTGACCACACGACCCATTATTAGTTTCCACGTGGAAATTGAAAGGAATAATCTGGTGATATATATATTATCTGAAGGATAAGTTAAATTAATAATAGAAAAAATAGAGTAGCTTTTGTAATCTATATAGGTGTGATCATTGTGTATATGGGTCAACAGACACATCCTCTCCTGCATGATGTATATTGCCTTTGTCCTTATTCGTAGGGTAGTTCCTCCCTCCATCAAGGGTAAATTCCTTAAATAACAGATTTTTTATTTTTTATTTTTTTTGCCGTACTTGACTTCATAAATTAATATCCAGTCCCTAAAATCAATAATGATCTCAACTCACACGAAAGAAAGATATCAAAGCTCAATTTATGGCCCAATTCACTTACCCTTATCATTGCCGGCATCTCCATTTGCTCATATCGTGCATTAATCACTTACCTATATCTACTGAATCTTTTATTTCCCTATTCCAACGTCTCGACAATTCTTTATTCGTAGTCACTTATTTCTTCAAGAGTTAAAATCATTGAATCTTATCGACTCATCAATGCAACATTTGGTAACTCAAATGTACATTCATAAATGGGTTTTTGTAGATTTAAACTTTTAAGTAATCGACGGAAGGTGCAAATATAATAAGGTGTGATTAAAAACGCAACATACTTAGAGGATAAAACAACATTCTCCCATTCATCCTTTCCTTTCATTTTTATAATTTTTTTGGCCTAAATAGTGCGGAGGTAATTTCGGCGAGAAAACATTCCGAGGCATAATTACGGCTAATAATACGTACCTGCCCCTAATAAAAAGCGGGTGACGTGGCGCTACCTAATTCGACAAAAGCTACGAGACGCGAGCAGCGCCTACGTGGCAATCCCTCCTCATCTCTCTCTTCCTTCCCAGGTAAAAATGTTTTCCTCTCCGCTTTATATAATGGCGACACGATTCAATTGATTTGATCTCTCCATTTTCATGCTCTATAACCTAAAAAAAGATCTCATTTTTAACTTAATCCACAATCTCCATTTGCTCCTCTTCTCCCTCCATCTTCCTCCTCCTCCATCTTCTTCCTCTTCCATCTCCGTCTTCCTGCAATGGCGTGTCGGTTCTGCTATCTCTCGCCGCGACACCGCCGACGCGAGTAGGGAGCTTCGCAGGTACGCTTCAGTTCCGGTCGTTTCTCCGCTATCAATCGGTTCTTCTTTAGCTTCTCGATCGTTCCGATGCGGCAATCCGAGAATTCGGCTGCGTTTTCGGATTCTGGGATTCCCGATTCGAATCGCATTGTGGTTTTCTTGACGTCGGTGGGTTTTTTCTTTTTGTCAGGTGAGGTGCCCCCCCGCTCGTTGTCATGCTCCCTTTGTTCGGATTAGGGCATACTGTTTCTGATCGTTTATATTCCCGGTTCGGTTTAGAACGCAATTGTAAAAAATATGTATTTATTTATTTTTTTGGTTACGGATAGTTTTACGTGAATTGTAGAGCCTCCTTTTTTTTTCTTTTTTGGGGTTTGAATTGCGAAATGAAGGGTCTTGGGCAGAGCTGTTTTTCCGAAAGGAACGTTTTTTAGGTTGTACCTGGAGTGTGTGGCGGTAGCGAAGGCTTAGGATAGGGGTGAAAGATGACTGATATTCAACCGCTTCAGCAAAAGCCCGAGTCGGCCGGCGATGTCTGTTCCGAATTCGAGCGCGGGCTGGAGGAGTTCATGCGGGGCCACCTGGACGATTGTATGTCGTTTGCCTCGTGTAGCTCGACGCGCGCGCCTGATGAAGAAGATGACGAGGGTGACCAGCTGGTGAGGCGGAGGCGGAGATCCGAGCTCGAGGGCGATGACCTTGCCGAGTCCTCGGCTGCGAGGAGGCGCCATTCGCGCATTTTGAGCAGGTGGGCTGCTAGACAGGCCCAGGAAATGATCACGACCATTGAGAGGAGAAATAGGGAGTCTGAGTTAATGGCGTTGGCCGGTTTGCAGACTGTGTCGATGCTTGATGCGTCATTCCTCAGGGAGTCTCAGTCACCGACTTCCCTGAGGCAAGGTGCTGCTGAGCAGCCGAACACTCAGGCTTCGTCTATTTTGCAGATGTGGAGGGAATTGGAGGATGAGCAGTTGCTGAGTCGGGCCAGAGAGAGGGTGAGGGTGAGATTGAGGCAGCGGAGGAGTGTTGAGCCCAACACAAATTTGTCCAGCGCCAATATCTCTGAGAGTAGGGGCACTGAGATGCAGGGAAGTGTTGGGGATGTGAGTGAGAGTGAGAATGAGTATGGTACTTGGTCGCATGATCAGACACAAAATGAACGTCGGGATGATAATGGATCAAGCAGGGAGCAGTCTCCCGATCTCGGTGAGGTTGAGAGGGAGAGAGTGAGGCAGATTGTTCGGGGATGGATGGAGAGTGGGATCGGTGACCATTCTTCGAATGGTAATCACAGAGACAACAGATCGCGAGCAGAATGGCTTGGTGAAACAGAGCGTGAAAGGGTGAGAATTGTTAGAGAGTGGGTGCAAATGACTAGTCAGAGAAGGGATGCTCGTGGGTAGCCGGAGGGAAGATCAGGAAGAGGGAGCAAGACAAAGTACTCAAGGTGATGGAGTTCGTGAAGGTTCTGTTGCTGACACCGAGGATGGTCAACCAGAGCATATTCGGCGGGACATGCTCCGTTTGCGTGGAAGACAAGCCCTGATTGATTTGCTCATGAGAGTTGAGAGGGAACGACAAAGAGAACTTCAGACTTTGTTGGAGCATCGGGCTGTGTCTGATTTCGCTCACCGTAATCGTATTCAGGTCAGTGGCTTGGCAGTGAATTTCTAGTTTTTCTTTTATATACGTGTACGAGCTTTTACTGCTTGAAGTCCAGTTTGTCTGCCTTAACTTCTTCTGACCAATTCATGTGATAAGGGTTCCTTGTTGGTCGCTGGTCTTTTCTTTTGCTAAGATATTACCCATTTGGCCATAGCATGGGTGATTTTCATGTTTGGTTTTCCTGTTTGTGCTTGTCATGATTTACCCCAAGCTTGTTTTACGTGCCTTGCCAAGAATCAGAAATTGCGAATCGAATTATATTGAGATGATCGATCTAGATTGGATGGTTATCTCTGAGTGTTTCCAGTTCCGAGGTCCTTATAAGTGCTGCAATGCAGAGAACTGTTGTGGGTTGGAGATTTCTTTCAGAGGAGTTGTAATGGAATTGTAATATTGTCTTTTAGCTTCTTCTCGTACAATTAATTGCAATTTCGCTGGCATTTTGTGCTTTTGAACTGTTATAGTCTAATGTTTTCAGTCACTACTACGAGGGCGATTTTTGCGAAATGAAAGAACAGTTGAAGAAGAAAGGCCTCCTTCTATGGCAGCAAGTGAATTGGTTCAGTTGCGACAACGACATACCGTTTCTGGTCTAAGGTAGGACATCTTTCTGAAAATGTTTAGGAAGCTTAAAGTTTTGTAATAATTCATTTTCAGTTAGGTTAGAAAGCTGTTTGCAATGCTTGTGAGTTGTCCACCTTTCCTTCTTAGATTCTGTAATAACTATCTTGCTTATAGAGAGATAAAAGTATGTATAGAGCTGTTCTTTTTCTCCCAAGTGGATTTACTGTTTAGTTAATAGCCATTTCCTTTACTTTTAACTTCTGTGAGAAGTCTGATCATTAAACAGTAAACATAGATGAGAAGTACAATACTGGAAAAAAAAAAAAATTTGAACTTCAAAATAATGTTCTAACACAGTTTTAGAGATCATGTACTCATAAAAGGAGTAGGATGTCTAGAATATCCCACCTCTTGGTTCATTCCCCTTCCCCTTCCGTGATATGTTGGTATAGAAATGCTGATCTTAAAATTAATGTTAGTTTTTTATTTCAGAGTAATGGAGTATTATGATAAAATGCACATTTAGCGGTATCTTCGCAAGTTTGTTAGTGTTTTTACTCTTCTTGGCTTTGTGCAATATGAAAGAGTGCTTTCTATTTTGATTTTCTCCCCTGAGATGACCCTAGAGGTAAAAAAAGAAGAATTTTGTTGGCTTTAGAAGTGATTGCGACATTCTTCGTCGCTCTTTAGGATTATTTTTCTTCTTTTGGTAAAAAAATGTCGGTAGTGTTATTAGTCATTTGATGAGTTTATTAAGAATTTTAATCCATCATCGGTTCCTCTCCTCATTAGGGAAGGATTCCGTTCCAGACTAGAAACTATTGTTCGCAGTCAGGCTAATACACAGTCTGATTCTGCATCTGTTGATGTTGACAATGAGTCCAGAAATGGGAGGACTCCTGGAGCTTCACTGGATGTTCAACAAGAAAACCACGAACCCTTACAATCCACTAGCCAGGTGAATGACAGTGGCCGCTCATTGGATCGAGTAAGAAACAACGAAAACAGTGCAGGTGCTGAAAGTGTGAATTGGCAGGATACATCTAATGAAAGTGGCAACTGGGAACAGAATTTGGCTGGTGAGCGGGGAGAAGGGCAACAACAAACTGCTGCACAATTTAATGAGTTTAGGAATGATAACATTGCTGATATGGAGTTTCGGGATGATAACATTGCTGATATGGAAGGCAATTGGCCCACAAATTCGGCCAATGACTGGGCTCGTGGAGCTCCAACAAATATGGGGGAACAATACCTGCAGCAAACGCAGGGTGTATGGCATGATGATGGTGGCCCTCACGAACCAGTGGGAATGTGGCCGGAAGGGTCTGCTGGTCCTTCTAGAGCACGGCGCGCTGGTCCTCTCAGAAGGTATAATAGATTCCATCCTCCCGATGATGATAACGTTTACAGCATGGAGCTCAGGGAACTTTTGAGCAGGTACAAATATTTTAATGGATATTTTATCCATTAGGTTTATGGACCTTTTGGGCTCGATCAAATCTAATATCCTTTAAAATGCAGGAGAAGTGTTTCCAATCTGCTGCGTAGTGGCTTCCGTGAAAGTTTGGATCAGTTGATACAGTCATATGTGGAAAGGCAAGGTCGTGCTCCCATTGAATGGGATTTGCAAAGAAATCTGCCTGCTCCGACTCCAACTCCTGCCTCACCTACTCAGGATCAAGATTCACAGACAGATCAAGTGGATGTCACTAACAGACCTCCAAGAGTTCATCCAGGTCCATCAATACCCACACCACAGCCACTTTGGCATCAGGATCTACACCATCCTGGATGGTCTCGCCACAGCATGCATCGATCAGAAATTGTGAGTTATTTTGATATCTATAATAATGTGGTGTTAACCTTATCAAAGCACGTTGGCATTATGTTGCTTATTCCAATTGATGGGATTTTTGGAGTATGATGTCAATAGAAACTCGATCTTGATGTTTTTACCTCTCTGACTGGAATTATAACCTTGAGATATATTAGTTGTCATGGGAATAGGGTAGTACTCAGTCATTCTTTTGGTACAGGTCTTAATGCAACCAATTGTTCACTGGATGGCGGCATCAATACATTTAGTGTTGCTCAAGAACTCTCGACTCTGTTTCAATGGCAGTCATGTGTTATGTTGTATTAATGCTACGTTTGGAATAGGGTTGAGTTTACCTTGTCACTTAATTAGCTTCCTTGTTTGAGGAATGGTATTATGCAATGCTTTAATCTGGAAACTGGGGGAAAATCTTTAGCTGATCGAAAAATTGCTGCTGTATGGTGCTTTGTTATTAGCATATTGTTTCCATTGGGCATGCAATACTGAAATCTGAACTGACTTTAAATGGTTGGTTGGTGCAGGAATGGGAGATGATCAATGATCTCAGAACAGACATGGCTCGCCTGCAGCAAGGCATGAGCCACATGCAAAGGATGTTGGAAGCCTGCATGGATATGCAGCTTGAGTTGCAGCGATCTGTGAGACAGGAAGTCTCGGCAGCTTTAAATCGATTTGCTGGTGATAAAGGTCTGATTTTTGCATTATAACCATTCTTTAATATATACTTCTTTTTTTTCTGAAGTAGCTATTGCCTGATTTTTCTTGAACTTACGAACATTGCCTTTGATTTGATAGTCATGGAGATATCTATCTTCCTATGGTTTAGGCCTGTGGTTTTGTTCTTACATCTTACTAGTCAACACAGCACCGAATGTTGCAGGTTTGGGTCCTGAGACATCAGAAGACGGATCTAGATGGGCTCATGTGAGGAAAGGAACTTGTTGTGTTTGCTGTGACAGCCACATTGATTCCCTCTTGTACAGGTATGCTGGCTTTGCCTTCTCTTTTCCGAAGGTTGTGCTTTTACATGAGAACTGCAAGCCCAAGATTTCTCTGGGGAGAGATCACATATGTTGCTCACGGACTCACTCATCTAATGGGATTAAACTTTTCCAGATGTGGGCACATGTGCACTTGCTTGAAATGCGCAAATGAATTGGTTCGTGGCGGAGGGAAGTGCCCTCTATGTAGAGCTCCAATTGTTGAGGTTGTTCGAGCATACTCCATACTGTAAACAGTTGACACCTGTGAAAGAAAGTGTGTATAAGAGAACCTGGAATCCGGGGTAAGATCGGTAGAGCCATGTCCAGTTTCTCTTGGTTGAAGCAGTGCTCCAAGAATGTGGGGGCATTCACTTATTTATTTCTGTTCTCCTAATTATATGTTGAACGCTTCTCAGTGTATAATTGGAAACAAGAAAATGGCATCGCCAATTCATCATTCATGTGTAAATAAAATATCAAAATCTTTTCCCTCTTATCTCCTTATTTCCCAAAATGAGACGAGAAAGACGCAGATGTTTGGTGATTTCAGTACTGCCGTACCTTAAAAGTGATTAAGAAAGGGCATGATCGGTTGTCCAAAATTGAAAAATCTGAGTATGGTCTATTTCAGTTACTGAGGCCTATAGGCATTCCACTTGTAACCCCCCAGAAAAGGGAAATTTCTTCTCTGGACTCAGGTCCACTGGATCGGGGAATTGTGACGGTCGATTTTGTGAGTTTCACATGGGCTCCGTATGTGGGTCCAGGGGACCTGGGTCCGGGCAGGGTATTCCCTGAAAGTACTAAAAATTTGTATACCTAATCAAGGGAATGATCCTGTGTGGTCCAGATGAACACCGTTAATCCATATTCAAATTGAAACAGATTTATAGTTTACTGATGATGTTTAAACATATTATGCATCTTCGGTAAGCAAGTTCTGGAAGAGTTGTCTGGGGAAGGAGAATGAATAATCGGTAGATCTGATTAAGCAATATGACTTACAGAAGAATCTTCAAAAGCACAATAACGAAAATTCCACTAGAGAAGTATGATAATGACATCTTCTCCATGGAAATTTATGGTTATGGTTCACAGGGATATTAGAAGTAAAGTGAGGGAAACTTTTCGACTGTCTTCACGAGCGTGGGTATATTTTCTAGACAAGCTCCCCAAAAAGGGGAAAAAGAAGGTCCTATTGACTCATTTACAGAAAATATTGACAATGATGATTCCGATCATGCCCAAACATGGCTTCGGAGAATGAAGTATGCGTTATGCCCCAATTGAATTGCAAATTCCGAACTTACATTTATCACTGTTACCGTGGGACTTCAGATGACTACAGAAAGAAACTGTCCCTAAAGCTCTCGTGTATTCTCTTCTATACTTACTAATGCACTGTTCCTATACACGTATCTTTTTGTTATCCTGAACAAATGCTACATCAATTGTTTCCTTGTGTGTGAAATTTTTTTGTTAAAACTGGTGAAGATGAATACTTGATCCAAAAATTAGCAGTAAATGGGTCAAGAGAGAGGACAAACTTCACCCGAAAGCACGTTCCTGGCTTATTAGTTCGTTTCGGCATTTCTTGCCTTGAGTTTCATCACAAGCTCCTCGCGCTGAGCCTCTGCCTCTGCATATCTGAGGCTCATCTGCAGGTAGCTCTCCCGTAAATGTATCAATTCTTCCTCAAGTGATGATTTGTCCTGCCCTGGTTGTGTCTCCAGCAATGCATCTTCTGTTATGCGTTTCGGCATATGTGAGGGATCGTTTGTGGACAACAAACTGAAAAGAAATGCCATCTTTGAGTTAGAAACAGCCGGATGGATGAAGAAGGCTCATGAGTTTTAGAAAAGTCGGAGCATGCCAGACATCCCCAGAATTGATTGATCTACTCTTGTCATTTTAGCAAATGAATGCATGACTTCTCATAAAGTTGCAAACAAGGCCAATTATCTGATCTAACTTGCGAATTAACTCGAGGCATGAGAGGCTATGGTGGGTTGTTTTAAATTTCTGCTAAAGAAAAATGGGTGTCATTCTTGTGACGGACTGTGCATACGGCTTGCTGTTTCAGTCTCCAAGATTCTAATGGCTGAACTTTTCAGATAAACTTTAAAATCATAATTAAAATCTGGAAAATTGAGGGAAGTTAACTGGAGTACTGCCATTGTCTACCTCTTAAGCTGCATTTTATACATATCGTTGGCCTCTAAAACCTCAGCCAGCTCATTCTGAAGAATTGAGATCTTCAATGATAGATCTGGGTCTTCCGCGCATTTTCTCTGTTTATTGTTCTGAAATGAATAGGAGCAAACAAAATTAGCTGGATAACAAATTTCTCAACGTAAGGCAGCCTTTTATCGATGGCTATAACGTTACTAACAAGATGCTAGGGTGTAAAACTAGTGAAATATACCTCTTCACAGAGTTGATCTACTTCTAGATGCCCTTGATCATCCGGAAAGTGTTGCACTTGAATATCTTCTGCAGGTGACTGCTTTTGTTGCACCTCACTAATCTGGCAATTCTGTAGCTGTATTAGAAATGTAATCCATACTGCATTAATTTGGAAGAATGCTATTTTAAAGGAGAATTCATCATACGGACCAGTGGGGGCTTTACTTCATAGCTGACAGGAAGACAACTTGTATTCCCATGCTTGTATATATCATATCCCATTTCCTTCATATGTTTCACCTGCTCCTGCACTGCTTGAGCACTCTTCTGGCATTCTTCTTTCTCTTCTTCCAGGCACTTCATTCTCCTCTGGACCTGGCTATAAGATCTCTTAATACGAGCAACCTCATTTTTCAGCTCAGCTTCGTGGGCAAATAAAGCTTCTCTGGCAGTTAAATCTCCCTCAAGGCGTAAGATCCTTTCCTGAAGGGCAACTTTAGCATGTTTGCATTCTTCTAGTTCAGATAAAGCCTTCTGTACAGTCGAGATCTTCTCAACAAATGACTCTCTCTCCACTTTCATTTCTTCAAAATCTGCCAGTAATACATGGTGTGAGGTTTCTAGCCTTTCCTTTTCGAATGTCGTCTCGCTGATTGTTTTCTTAAGAGCCAAAACTTCATTCTGAAGCAGTTCAATCTTCTGTAGCTGAACCTTAAGGCAAGAGATCTCTTCCAAGAGCTGCACTCTCTCATACTCGGAAGCTTTTAGTTTCATTGTGAGACTTCTAGCAGCATTTCTCAGTTTGCTTTCATTAGATTTTACATCTTCAAGCAAAGTTATCAACTTATGATGGCCATCCATCAAAACTTCCTGGTTTTGCTTGGAAGATGCCAGCTCCCCAATAAGGCCTAGTACCTTTGCTTCATATTCCAACTGGATGTTATTAACCATACTTTCTGGATGTTCAGTTTCCTCTTCAGAATCCTTGACAGTGTCTGTTCTGGCTTCCCGAATAAAAATGTTATCTAGTCTCCTGTTTTCAAGAAGAAGTGCATTGAGTTCAGAATTTAGAGCTCTCTCTTTCAAGGTGCTTTCTTCCAGTAAGGAATCAAACTTTTCTTCTAAAACTTCAATTTCATTTGAAAGATGAGAAAAGGCCTCATTGGATTCGCCAAGTTCTGCTTCCAAGAAAGTAATGCGCTCATGCAACTCTATGTTCTGCTTTCTCAATTCTCCGTTTAATTTCTGAAGTGAGCTACATTCCTCGATAAGATTTTCAGCAGTAGCCTGCACTTTCGTATTTGCAACTTTTAGATACTTGCACTCTTCTTGAGCTTCTAGTAACTGCTTATGATTTTCTTGTAACCTTTGTTTCGTAGTAACCTTCTGTGCTTCCATCTCAATTTCCAATTTCTTTATGACACTCTGGAAATTTGATGATTGAGATTCAGAAAACTGGATTGCCAAACGGCTTGACTCCCTTTCATCAGTCAAATATTGTAGTTGAGCTTCCAGGCCACATATCCTTTCAGATAGCCGTACGTTTTCTTCTTCTAGTTCTGATAAATGAATTTCGAGTTCATTTTTTTCGCCCTCTAGCTCTGACCATTTTCCAATAACCTCGTCAGCTGAAACCTGTGGACCCATGCTGCTAGCATGAACCATCTTGCCTTCATGCAAAGGACAAAAGCTGCAGTCGCTATCACTGCCTCTTTCAGTACCTTTCATGTTATTATCCACCTTCGAATTTTCCTGCTCAAAATTACATAACTGAGTCTCCAACTCCTTTTGTAGATGCTGTAGAGTATTGACCTCTTCCGTCTTGAGTATGTTGTCTGCCTTCAACTTGTCCATCTCAATAAAAAATTCCAGCATCTTTTCACTCAAATCTCTGAGTCTCGGCTCCAGTTCAATGTGAAGAGCACTGAGTTCCTCATCAAGAGTCAAGACTCTGTCTTCTTCCAAGTCATAGGGAGGAAGGTCTTCCCTGGTTCCATCTCCACTCATGGTTCTTGGCCTGGATTCTTCTTTTTCCGACTCTTTATCCTTGAAGTCTCCAATTCTTATTTTGATTAATTTTTTTAAATGTACAAGCTTGGTCAGTATATCATCATCATGGTTTTTTAGGTCATTACTATATATACTCTGTAGCATGTCTAGATAATATATAGCATAATTACCTACAACATTTTGAGGTAAACAAAGAGCGTGTTGTTCCTGCAGCTGCTTTACAGTGTTTACTGAAACTTGAAGCTGCTCTTGATAATGCTCCAACTGCTGATGCAAGGCAGCAATCTCAGTTTCCTTGTCTTCTGCTTTTGCGCAACCTTTGCAAGGTTCAACATCAAAAAGAGAACCTTTATCCTTGATAGATTGCAACTGCAATTCCAGTTCAGCACATTTATCCCGGAAAGAAATGCACCCCCTATGGTCACAAGATAATTCTTCGAAGAGAATCTCCTTCTCCTTTAGTTCCTCCTGAAGCTCGGATAGTTTCAAATTCAGTCTGGCTATTTCTGACTGACAACTTACAATTTCTTTTCTGTCATTTGGGATTATATTTGAAGCAGAAGCCATGTTCTGAGGGTGCAAATCTTTGAGCTTAAATATTAGCTGCAGGTTTTCATCTGTAAGTTCAGTGCAGTCTTTCTCAAGCTCCTGCACCTTCAACTTTAAAGACTTAATTTGCTTTCTCAGATCGGTATCACTTGCATCTTTACAACTGACTTCCTCAAAGACTTGAGAATCGAGTGCTTCAGGTGACATTTCTTTAATGCTCTCGACCTCCACCTCATTCAGAGTCAATTTATTTCTCCATCCTGCCTCACATTCAACCATTGTTTTGGTCTTGCAATCTTGGTCATTTTCACTATCTCCTTTCTCCTCCAACATCGGTTGCAGAAATTTCATGGCACTTTCCAAGTTCTGTTTCTCCATAAATCTTGGTTGCCAGAGGTTAAAACTTTTGGTGCCATCCAGATGAAATTGTGGAAACACATCACTAATGGGTTGTGCAAACACAGAATCAGGTATGCATGCATCATATGATTTTATCTCCTCAGTGGAAACATTTTCAGTTAAAGTGACTTCTGATTTTGCAGATAAAAGATCAGCAATTTCCATCTTCTGTTTCTCTATGGTATCTTCCATTTCTTGAAGAATGGAGACAAGCTCAATATTGGAGTCTTGGGTTTTCTTTAGTTGTAAAGCCAAATTGGCATTTGTCTCCGTTTGGAACTTGATTTCTTCTTCCAGCTCTTTCTGAAGATTGTCTGCACCTTTTTCTTGTAACTTCAAACTGTCCATTGCTGTTTGTTTCATCATCAAATCTTCTAGCAGAATTTTTTGCCGCTCTATTTCCTGCTTCAAGCAGTGGCACTCTGTATGCGATGCAGACAGTTCCAACTTGAGAGTTTCTTGGTGCTCAGACTGGTTCAAGGACTCCCTTCTCAATTTTTCAATGTCAACCATCAGCTTTTGGGCATTTTTCTCCCACATCCTAGCTTCTGCCCTAAGTTCCTCTACTGTGACTTCCACAGCTTCAATCAGGTCTTTGGATGAACCCCCATTGCGCAAGGGTGACATGGAGGGCTGTGAAAATCGACGGAACTCTCCGTTTTGTTTTTCCAAAGAATTTCCTGATCTCCGGACATTTGAATTGAATGAGGAGTTGTTTGAATTAGCAGGAATATCACCGGAGTTGGAGCCATAAGCAGAACCAGTGTTAGACCCAGTTGAATCCTGCCATCCAATAAAACTGTAAGTATCCCCAATAAGATAGTTACTGGGGGACAATTTTTTCCTGCCAATGGATTCCTCCAAAGAGTCGAAGCTTTGATGTGAACCTGACTGTGAGAACGTTGTTCCCCGTGACAATGTTAGAGGAGAGGTGAACTGGTGGGAGTTAAACTCCAAGATTTTAGGAAATGCTACAGAAAAATCTAATTCTTGCATCTGGGATGTATCCTATTACCCAGCATGACGGTCATCAGTTAACATGCAAAAGCAACATCACTTTTCCCAGGCAACTCGAGATATAGCTCATGCAAATACATATCAAACTCGCTTGATTCACAAAACAAGCAGTCCTGAGAGCACTGAATCTTGTTCTTCAATGAAAGAAGAAAATAGAAATTGCAAAATCCAGAATATTATGTTCTGGACATGCATATTTCTAAATGAAGGAAAAAAATGGTGAGATGTGAGAAGAACATAGGTGGAACTGTGGATATGCAGATATCTGATGAGACACGTGAAAGGACAAACCTACTCGAAGAACACATATCCCAAGTGAGGAAAAAAATACCTTTCTTCCAAATTCTTCTGAATGAGATGGACTATCCATGTAGTTACTAGATGAAGATCCAGCACTGCGGACAAAAATACTGTCAGATACATCAGATTTGTTATCCATGTCGTCATAGTCAATGGTTGCCTCATCAAGTGATGAATTTGAATCTTTCCAGTCATCCCTGTAGAAGGAGTTGTTACTATTACAAATTCAATTATGAAGCTGGAGTTGCAACATTCTAACATCCAAAAGGAGAGTGAAGCTGAACCTCATCTTTGGAGTTAAACAATGTATTTTCATCTGTAGAAGGAAGAAGATAAAGGCAGATGAGCAGCTGTGTCAATAAGCTCTCAACCACCAAGTCTGATTTCTTGTTGATTACTTGATGACTGAGTAGCTATAAATCTATGAATAAACACCAAATGGATGAGCTTGCATATATCTCAAGAATAGGTTAATGGTTTGTAAGTGTAAGTTTAGTGACCGAAAATTTTAAAGCATGCATTTTGTTCCCTCAGAGAATACTTTATCCTTCTTATAGTTTTCAAGTTCTTCTCCACATAGGTCTTTGGAAAATTAAAAGAATGACTGAGGAGGAGAAGGTTGCCTTTCTGAAATAGTATCTGTGAAATGTGAACACTCCAGAATGCCCATTACAGTTAGAAAATAAGGCTGATCAGCGCCTACTGAGCCACCTCAATTGAATAAGGATAGTCCGTGCTTGTTTAAACTTTAACAAAATTAGAAGTGCCTTTTTGCTTTCCCTCGAAAATTAAAAATATTACTCATAAATTTAAAAAAAAAAGAAGAAGTGAAAAAACTATATGCAGATCTGTGTGTCAACATTTACATTATAAGAAAGTTTTTTTGCTTTCTGACTAAAAAAAATAAAGTGCATGTGCTGCAAAATTTAAATTAAGCAAAAAGTAAAAAGTAAAAGCCAATCCAGAAAGTCCTCCATAACAGAGTAAAGAAAATGCAACATAAATTTTTTACATGGTTCTGCAACTCCATAACATTCAGAGTACAAGAAAACTAGATTATAATCCAAAAAGTCCAGTCCTCATGAGATTATCATGCTTCCATTCCGTGGCTTAGCTTAGTACACTCATGCTCACCTAATAATTGAACTTTAGAATGGCATAGTACAGGATCTGTGATTACACATTCAAACAAGTCAGATTCTAGACATTGTGATTCTGGATCCCCCATCAAGTAAGCATGAATAAAGAACAGGGGAAAGAAGATTCTTTTAATAATAGCAAAAGCTTGATCCTTTTGTCTAAAAACTCCAGCACGAATGTTTTCTTGACTACAATGTGACTTGAAAACTTGAAGGCTATTGAATTGGTCTAGTGCCAAATTGATTCAATCCTTGAAACCTTGAAGCAAAAGCAGCTAGACTATACTGGAGAATTTTGTGTTCGCTGACAGAATCAATTCAGCAATTGTAAGGAAAAGTTATCTGTTTGTGAAACTTACTTGTAAAATTGTTCCTTGATTGCATTTCTTCAGCTGTAACGAAACAGGAACAGAAGCTTTTGAGCTAATATAGTTTGCCAGATTGATTGATGTCTCTCCAAGGATACTGGATCTAGATGATCCCTAAAAGAAGAATGCCATGAAAACTTGAATACATTAGTTTTCACTAATGGAAACCTTCTGTTTGATAAAACTCTCTTAATTGAGAGAAACCTCATACCATTGTGACAACAAATTTAAATAGGCACCCTTCAACATCTTTTGGACCATCATACTTTGATATCAAGATTGATTTTGATATGGTCTCTGACCATTGACAATTTCCATTCCAGACTGGCACTTTTTCCAACCTTTTTATAGTTTTTCCTGTGTCCACTGAGATAATAGATAAAGAAAGTTTGTCCCATCCTTTTGGTACCTGCATATGTTAAGATGAGTGTGAAATGGAGAAGAAAGAAACATAAAAACTAACAATGGACTAGGTAAAAAGAAGTCCTAGTACGTTGGATCAATGGACACATTTATTCAAATAATTTAGTTAGCTAGACATGCTTGCACATGCTTTCCCTAGTTCATCTCAATGCCAAAGCTGGACATCAACATTCAGGATTCAGCGTGTAGAATCAATATTAAGCACAATCTATATTCTTGAGCTAATCAATAAGGTCACAACTGTCGATGGACATCCTGAGGCTTTTAGGAACGCTGGAAGTAAAGAGCTGTTCTCATAAGTCCACGTTTACGAGAACATTATAAGATCATGACCTAATGCTTCCTAGGGACCTTGTCCATGTCAAAAAAGAAAGAAGAAAAAGAGGGAGATCTAATGGTTGACTATGAACTTTCCTCAGTGTCTTTAATGGGCAAGTAACAATTTCAGATTGAAAAGGGTGCTTGAGTTCAGAATTTTAGGTTCACTGTAGAAACTCATTTAGTGTCCTCCAGTTCCCAAATTAAGATTTCTCTACTTAAAATGCGCTCACAACAGTCAATATGTCACCCAAAATAAATTTACTTCAATAGGAAAGTCATTATGCGACTTTGGAGTCTCAAATTATACTTTCCTTTACCAAAGAGTATACCATTAAATCGCCCCATGCAGTGCTAGTCACAAAACGTGACTGATGATTTCAATGCATATTATGTTTGAAGAATGGCGCAAATAATAACATTTTTTTTGCAGCAGTGCCAGAAAAATATGGCAGCATGTCGCAAGACACCTTTTTACCGTATACACATAAAGGACTTCCGCGTAAGATTGCGGTGCAGTTGAAGCAAGCATTGACAAGATAGTCCAGTCGCATTCGCAAAATTACAGAACACGAGCAACAATCTGGCAATACTTAGGGAGCTAATACACGCGCACAGTCCATCTTCTTGAGCAATGACATAACAAGCATTAAGCGGTAAAGTTTAAATCATTAGGAACTGTTCGATTGCTTCAACACATAGCACAAAGCGGCGTAACTGCTCCTTCCTCCTCCTGCCGTGAAGAACTCCACTGCGTTTTGGCAGATGAATTTTCCAGCCAAACTCTCTGACACGATGCTGTTGTATTCGAATATAAACAGAGCCTTAATCAACCAATTAGGCACGGCAAACTCAGCGACATCCACGAAACTTGAAAAAAAAAAAAAAACGAACAACTAATCCTAATCGAATCAGCCAGTATATTTCGGCTCATCTGCCTCTATCGTCTCATCAGCCCGCGAGGAGAGAGAAGACGAGCAAAGAATTTTATACAACGCGCGCAGCAAAATGCCGTTTCCATCTGACGACGAGCACCTGCGCGCGTTTACGCACGACGAGTTCGGATACGCAGTTCGCGAGCGAAGAAACGCCCGCGAGAGGCAGCGGCGAGGCAAAGCTAGGAAGCAGGGAAGCCAATTTTCATCAATGCAATAGCGGATGGCAAGGATGGAAAACTTGGAGACGTCAACAAGCGTATTTGAGAGAGAGAGACCTGAAGGGCCTGAAGGTTGGAGAGCTGGAAATCGAATCTCTCGCGCAATTCGTCGGACTTCTGCTTGTGTAGCCTGAACATTGCTCTCTAGTTTCCAGTCAGCTTCATGAAGCTCGCTCGCTCGTCCGCTCGTCCGCTCGTCTTCAACCTCGCCGGCAGCTTAGAGAGAGAGAGATAGAGAGAGAGAAGGAGGAGGAGGAGAATGCAGCTGCAGTTGCAGTTGCAGAGATGATGCGAAGGCGACGGGAGAGAGAAGGAGCACGTTAGCTGTTACTGTCGCCTGAGGAATTTCTTAATGTGGGGATCGGCTTATTTTAAAAGTCCTTTCTTCCATAGCCCTTTTGCTTATCGGTATTTACTTTTTGGTACCCTGGAGTTCTTTTAATTTTATTTTTTTGGGTTGGTTCACCTTTTCTGCTACCGTCCTTTCTTTAAAAGTCCTTTTTCCAAGCTAAGGCACGAGTGGGAGTAGGAGATCCTATCCATTCTCTTTGTTCATTTCTTTTTGAATTTCATTAAATCAAGAGATTATTTTAAAAGAAAAGAGGGAAGAGAAGATAGAAACTCTCCCCATGTGTTGCGAGATAAATTTCATGGTCGATAGGTTATTGATTTTCTTTTTTTGTTGAGATAAATTATTGAGTTAACTCATATCTAATCTTTCAATTTCAATGAGAAGATATAACTAAACTCATCTCTCAACTTTTTTTCTTTTTCTTTAAGAGACAAGTGAGTGCTTTTTTAAGAAAGTCATCTTCAAGATAATTTATTGAAAAGAAAGATAGGTCTCGAGAAATAAATATAATATTGAAAAAATTGTTATTTAACCTCTATTAAATTCAGTAATGCCTCGATTGCAATCAAAGTTAAAGATAGAGCTAGAGCCTTACTCCATAAGAAGATATAAAGTGCACATGAAGTGACTTCGGAAATTTCAAAGTTGGTTATTGTTGTGGACAATTTACATGATAGACAATTTTAAAATTACATAATAGAAGATGTGATTTTTGTGTTCAATGGCATAAAAGGTTGATTGTGAATTGGCAAAAAAGTAAATTTCAAATGACTATTCTCTTTTAAGATAAGCTTACGAAAGGCCAAAGATATTTATCTACGCTCGCGTATTGTAATATTTTCCTTGATCCTCAGTATGAAAACAAACCAGATTGTCTTCTCCGCATAAAATTCTTGAATTCAGGGCCCCAAATGGAAAACGTCAATTCTGCGGGGGTAGTCAATAAAAGACCCGAAGGAAATTGATCGAAAACGTCGACGAAAGAGGGGACTAAACACCGTAGCGAAACTCCCCAGGAGTTTTAATTTGGGCTTCGGCGTTTCGTTTGTCGGACGAGGGGAGAAGTCCCAAAGCGTTTTGAATTTAGGGGATTGGCGATTACCGAGACGTGTCGGCTCCCCATTGGCTGAATCGATGGTAATTAGGATCCGCCGCGTTGAGCTGGCGGGGTTAATTAATGAATCGGGGGAGTGGTTGCGTATGAGGAGGGGTACGGGTACGAGGTGATGATTGTGGCCACGTGGGCGTGCGGTCTTTGCAGTCGACGGTGATTAGTTATGTCAAAAGATGGGAGTAATTATGCGGTAATTGGCCTTGGATCTTAGGGGCACGAGTACAAGAACGTGCCTCCCAAAAAGGATTTCGTGATTTTCTTATTTTTAATTGTTGGGTTATTTATTGTCTAGATTCCGAAGTCAAGTTTGGCGTTTTATGAAGTCCCTATCTTTTTGAAGATGCTCCTAAAAAAGTCTTGAATCTTGTATAGATCGTTGATTAATTAGCATGCTTTTTAATTTTCAACAAATTTAATCCTAAACTTTTTAATGATTTATAACTCCCTCCTTAGTCCCTCTATTCCTCTCTCTCTTGACGCCTCTCTCTCTGTTCCATCTCGCCTCCCTCTTGCTTGACACCATCTCAAGTCTCAAGTCTTGACTCTCTCTCCTCACAATAGGAATAGGGTCCTTAGAGTCCATATTGCAATGCCAAAATGCCATAGTGGTCACACTTGTTGCCTTTTTTTTTCTTACTTTCTATTTAGAGTCAATCAAGATGACTTAGAGATGAGACTCTGTGTTTTCTCCCTCAACTTTCCGAGCGACCGTCTTGCAGGGTAAAAATATATATATATATATATATATATATCTGTGTGTGTGTAATAAATTAAACACCACTGATACTTGGACACATTTGGGAATCGAGCCGAACTAGTCAATTTGATCCAATTTGGTTCTAGGATCAAGCAGGCTAATTCAAACCGAGAACGAGCCTACTGATCTAATTTTGCTATTCTTAGGTGGGAATCAGCCTACTTTAGAACCAATTATCCCTAGTCTTGGCCCTTGCCCCACATAGAGGCGAAGGCTGCAACAATCCTTGCCAAGGCCCTGGGGACTGCCGCACATGCCTTTGGGGAAGACGAACGATTAAAAAATATATATAGGAAATTTAGAAAATTTGAAAAAATTGCAATATATTCATGTCAACAGTAGTCGTTCCACATTGGACATTTGGCATTTGTGTCATAGAATTTTTAGCCAAAATTGATCAAAATGACTATATTGGCTAGTCGTCAAAAGGTTTAACTTTAAAGTCCATGAGTCAATTGATTATCATGCAATAGATTTAATATTTTTTAGACAATTTTCCCGTCCCTAGGAAGTGAAGAGATCATTCAATTGGAAATATTTGCGCAAAAAAATTTAAAAAATCTATGTCATGCCAGAAATCTTTTCGTATTAATTAGCTCTCCATGCTTTCCCCGAAATATCTTTGCATCGCCCTATCATGACCATCAAGCAAAGTATTTTGGAAATCGAACTATTCAAAAATTACGAGTCTATGATAACAGAGTCTTCTTAAGAAAGCATTTGAGAAATTTTCAAATAGAGAAAAGGTGAGGGTAGGTGGACGTTTTATTTATTTGGTAGCATGTTGATCAGTCACATTCATCGGTCGCATTAATTAAAGTATAAAACTCTCATCGAATGAAAGCGGCTTGTGCAACTAAACCGGCAAAGAATTGATAACTAACAACATCATGGTTATGGAAAACTCACGTCCGGATCTTAATTACTTGAATTAATGCTGAATTTCGAATGGGAGCATGAAAATCAAATGAAAGTCCAAGTGGCTAGCTACATTATGACACTCTTGCATTGATGAGAACCTAACATGGCTTGCTAGCGTGGGTGCACATGACGATCGTAATCAATTGTTTTGTCTTTTTTTGGCTTGAAAAAAGACAAGTTAAAACAGGAATAAATTCAAATATAATGTGTTTGCACCTGTAATTTGTCGTTTCGACTTCTCATTCCGATTTTAGCATTTGATGCCCACCTTACAACGGAAATGGATATTTTTTGGAATGTCGATCCTTTCGATAGAAGTAATAATGGACACTCGTTTTGTACGCGGCTACTTTTCACTTTCCTTATTTCTCTTGGAAAATTATCCAGGGGGTGGAGAAGTGGCAGTGCGCATGTTGGCAGTCTGCTTATTTACAACTCGTGAACTCTAAGCTTATTTCACTTTTGTGAATTTAGTTTTAAATATCTCAGTTTTGCTAATTCAATCATAAACCTTTTCACATTTTACTAATTGAGTCAATCCGGCTAATTTGATTGGAATTTGCTGAAATTTGTTCATGTAAATGTCGACGTTTCTACGAAGACGATTCGCTAATATAAATAATTTTTTGATAATATTTTTTTTTCAAATTTCTTACTAATAAAATTTTAATTTTTTCCAATTTTTCCTTTCTTTTTTTCCCCCCATTTCTTCTTCCTTTTACCAATAGTCGAGTTGTTTGGCCTCACCTATCATGGTTATAAGTTATAACCACTGGAAATTTAGGCCCCGTTCGATTAAATTTGTTTCTGTTCTCCAGAACACAAATTTCCGACCGAAGTCTCTGACATGATGCATTTGTAGTCCAATATAAAATGAGCCTCGATCAACCAACTGGGCACGGCAGACACAGGTATTGAGGAGATGACACAGCCACTCCATGAAACTTAAAAAAGAAGAAGGAACAACTAATTCTAGTTTTGTCTTATCCGCCGCTATCGTCTCATCAGCCCGTGAGGAGAGAGAAGGGGAGCAAAGAATTTCAAACACCGACGCGCACGAAAATGCCGTTTCCATCTGACGACGACCAACTTGCACATACGTGTTTATGCACAACGAATTTACGTACGTAGTTCACGAGCGAAGAACGCCGGCGAGCAAAGAATGCCGGAGAGAGACAGCGACGAGCAGGGAAAGCCAATTTCATCAGTGGAACAGCAGGTGAAAAGCATGGAATCTTGGAGACGTCAACAAGCGTATTTTAGAGAGAGAGAGAGAGAGAGAGAGGAGTTGTTTGCAGTTGCAGAGATGGTGAGAAGGCGACGGGAGAGAGAGGGAGCACGTTTTAGCGGTTACTACTGTCGCCAGAGGAATTTCTTAAATGGGATCGGCTTATTTTTAAAAGTCTCTTTCTTCGATAGCCCTCTCACTTCGCGGAATTTACTTTTTGGAACCCCGGAGTTCGCTTATTTACCTTTTCTGCTTCTGTCCTTTCAAATTTTATAGAAAGTCCTTCCAGGCTAAGGCACAAGTAGGAGACGCTCTCCTTTTCTCTTTCTTCATTTCCTCCCGTATTTTAAAAAAATCAAGACATTATTTTTAAAGAAAAGAAGGAAGGGAAGATAAAATTTTCCCATACGTTGCAAGAATCAATCTCATGCTTGATAGGTTATTAAGTTAATTAATCTAATTCTTTGATTTCAGTAAAAAAAATATAGATGAATTCATCTCTCAATTTTTTTCCCTTTCTTTTTGCAAGAGACAACTGCATGCATTTTAAAAAAATTCTCTTCCAGATAATTTATTGAAAAGAGAGATAGGTCTTGATCGATAAGTAACTACATTGAAAAGGTTGTTATTTTAACCTCTATTAAATTTGGTAATGCCTTAATTAGTCAAAATTTATGACAAAGCTAGAGGCCTACTCCATAACCATCTATGAAAATATATAAAGTGTGCATGGAGTGACTTTCAAAACGTAGCCTATATAGGGAGAAGAGGAAATTCAAAATATGATTATCGTCGTTAACAGTTTACGAGATAAATAATATAAAAATTACATAATAGAATAGGTGATTTTTGTGTTCAGTGGCGTAAAAATTGATCATGAATCCGGGACTATTCTCTTCACTATAAGCTTACACATGGTCAAAGATATTTATTTCCGTTCTCATTTTATAAGCTTTTCCTCGATCCTCAACACCAGAACAAATCAGATGGTCTTCTCCGCATAAAATTCTTGAATTCGGGGCTCCAAACGAAAAAAAGTCAATTTTGTGGGGGGTAGTCAATAAAAGACTCGAAAAGGCCTCAGGAGATTGATCGAAAACATCGACGAAAGCGGGACGAACAATGTAGCGAGACTCCCGGAAGTTTTTTATTTGGGCATTGGCGTTTCGTCTATAGGATGAGGAGAAAACTACAAAGCGTTCTGAAATTTAGGTACTGGCGATTGTGGAGACGTGGCGGCTCCTGATTGGCTGGATCGATGGTAATTAGGCTTCGCGTGGTGAGCTGGGGAGGGGGATTAATTAACGAATGGGAAGAGAAGAGGCTGCGTACGAGGTGCGGGATTGTGGCCACATGGGTGTGCGGCCTTTGCAATTAATAACGACGGTAATTAGTGATGTCAGAAGATGGAGTAATTATAACAGCCTTGGATCTTGGGGGCACGAGTACGAGAACGTGCCTCCAAAAGATTTCGTGATTTATTTTTATTTTTGGGTTATTTATTATTGTCTAGATTCCGAAGTCGAGTTTCGCATTTTTTGCTTTCTCTGTCAACGCCATCTCTCTCTCTCTCTGAGTGCAAGTGCGAGTGAAGTGGCTTGTAATATAAAGGCCGCCGTGCGCTGAGACGTCACGTCGTGCATCCGCGCGTTCGATGGTTTATGCCCCTTCTGACGAGCTAAGTACTTGCCCAACAAGAAAGAGGAGAGAGTTTTGACGTGACAAAGACCGGAGTTCAGTGCTCCTCCGATGGCACGTCTGCGTCGTCAGCGCTTTCGATGGTTCATGCCTGCTATGACAAAGCCATGTACCAGGTTGACAAGAAGACAGTTTTGACGTGCCAGAGGCCGGAGTGGAGTGGTTGGCCATCCATGCATAAACTATCCTTTGATTAGTCGGCAGTGTGAATTTTGACCTGGTCAAGATTTGGTTGTACCTATTTGCTGAGCAAGCTTGTATTGATATATTTACACTGCACAGGTGGCATGTCCTTGTTTCGAAACTCCCGGGCCTCCAACGTTGCCTGAATCGAACTCTCGGTAATTGTAAAAATAACGGACGACCCAATTGGCTCAACTTGATTGTAGCTATATATAATCACTGTAAATGTAATATATTTTTTTTCTTTGGGCTTGGCTTGACTTGATCAATCAAGTGTAAATCAAGACATTAGTTGTTAATTAAGTACATACTAAACATATTTATTGTGACAATCTGGTTTGAAAAGAGTGTATAGTGATCGCGAGGTTAAAGGGCTTGAATAAGGAGTAACTCTTGACAGCTTTTCGGATGATGAAGAGATAGGAATGAATCAAACTATCTATCGAATAGGGAGAGAGCAATTTTGTAATATATATGTGAAAATTGAAAGTAACTTGTTAAGGCGAATTTTTATATAACGGCAAAATTTTCCAAGCTAGAACACTATCATAATGGGTGATCTCCTAGAAAAGTGTCCACCTATATCCTAAAAAACGGAATTATGAGGCTTGATATAGGATGGGTTAAAAAGGAATAATAACTCAAGTGAGTTAATCTAGAGATGTCACATGACATTACTTTCTTAGCATATACTTATAAAGATAACTTACATTAGAAGTGATCATTGACCACCCGTCGTCCGTGCAGGCTTGGATGATGCATGTGGGCACGATGAATTTCTTTCAAAATGGCCAGGTCTAAGCGAGGAATTCTTCATAAATCGTGGCCCCAATCGGGCTTTTCCTCTTAAAGGGCTTTTTTTTTTTTTTTTTTTCTTTTCCAAATGAGAAAGCAGGAATGGGCTTGTCCCAACCCAAAAATGACTCGAATCACTCGACGCTAATCCATCTGCTTGTACCAGGCGGTTCGACTCAAACAATCCGAACACCGCACTAGTCCATTGAACCATTCGATGTCGAAGCTCTTCTTTTACCTACCTCGGTTTAGACTCTCGACAGCACAATGCGTGATTATTGCCGATAGCTATCGAGATATACGAGGCAACCTCATTGTCTTCATCATAAGATGACTCGAGCCCACCCGAAATCACAGACCGAGAATTCGAACTCGGGAGGCCAAGACACGAGTTTTCAATAAAACAACATACACGTATTTAAAAATTTTCTCCTTTAAATTTAGGGAGGGTTTTGAACCTAGGAGGGGCGGGCGCCACCACCGGCCCATTTGAGGTCCATCACATGCTCACACATCTTCATTTACCCCGTCATTTACAATGGATCGTACTATCGTACCCATGATCTGTCTCATTGATTTGGTCCATCCATCATCCAAATTCGATGGTTATGAGATGTACAATAATTAGGTGCATGATTTTCTAACGTGCCTCTGGATTTTTATTTTTTAATTTTTTTAATGGGGTTCTTTCCTTTTTGCCTTGGCTTTATTAGCACTTTCGGTTACAAGGCACCGGCACATGCCTTACGTGAGATTAATTGGGGAAATAATTCAATAAATAAAATATTATAGGTGTGCAAAATTTCTTTTTTATTTTATTTTTTATTTATCAACATGCGTCTTCATCATCTGTTTTTTTTTTTTTTTTTTTTTTTTTTTTTTTTTTTTTTTACGGTGGGTGATCTTCTCATCTCGTCTGCTTTTTTTTTTTTTTTTGGAAGCCTCGTGGGTCCTTCTCATCCCAAAAAGTGAATAAAATGGCGAAATAAAAAATGTTGGGAGTGAGCCATGAAATTTTTGAATAATCCCCAATGCACTTATGGGCCCAATATATCTTGACCATTGAGTCATATGAAATTCACGTGAGATCTATATGATTCAATAGTTATGATTGATGGATTTGTGGGCACCCAGCTGATGCAAGTATTGCTTGATTTTTTATACTCAGATTAAATACATATTATGGTCTATGAATTTGATCGTATGTTAGATGGGCATCGAGCCCCAAATTCGGAAGACTGCGAAACGGTTGGACATGCCACCATCTGGAGCAAGGTAGACAACGCTACTCAATGCTACTTTCCTAGATGATATACAGGTTTGTAAATGCTCTCTAATAAGCTGCCAACATCTATTTCGGGGGGGGGGGGTTATGTGAAAACTCGATTTTATGGTTGATATTTCTCTGCATTGCAGATGTATTTCTTGCATTTAGAAGGGGAGGATCTTGTTATATTATTAAAAAATTATCACATAAGATTTCCGACCATCTTCGCCGAATTTAACTCTCAAGTGTCCTATTTTTCATAAAAATATCACTTTTATAATTTTTAGCATTTAAATGTTCTCTTATACCGAATTTTGATACTCTAGATGTTCGGTACTCTGTATATAAACCAAGAGTTGACCGTGGGAGCAGAAAACCCACGCTGGGTAGAAATCAAAAGAAAGTCCAAAAGTTAGGACTCCCCTTTTATTGTTTATATATATATATTGGTATTGGTTTTATATATTAATGTCTTCTTCCCAATCCACATCAAGCAAGGTGCAGATTATGCATAAAGATAAGCCACACGTACGTACCAGATAAGGAAACTGATTTGATGAGATTTGGTCAACAATTCCAATCTTGTTGCTTTCACAAGAAATAGGAAAGAATTTTTTTTGCTCTTTCTACTTTCTTTTTCTTGTCTTTATTAATATTCAGAAAGGAGAATTTCGCTTCGAACTCAAATTCAAAACATATTTTAACAGATTTGATTGCTCTAAAGGTTGTGTTGAGAATAACGGATCCCCGAAAACCAGATTCGACACTAAATCGAACCCCTAAAGCAATACGGAAGACAAGCCCGGGAAAATCACGTATCACCGATCCTAAAGTACACCACAGATTCGAGCGTACCTTGTTAGCCACAGATTAGACACCGACGCCGATAAGAGGAAGAAAAACTGGCCCTGTTCGATCCGATGACGCATTGAAGGGAAGAAAAACGTGCCGTATGCTTTACTGTTTTTCCTTTTCTTTTTGGAGAGAGAGAGCGCGCGGGAGAGGAGAAGACGTACGTTTGTTGAATTTCCAAAAGGTGTCTTCTCTCTCTCTCTCATTCCTTTTATACGTCCCTCCATCCACGGGCCCTATTCTCGTGGGCCGGGCTTTTTGGGCCTAACTTGGACGGACGGGCCTTAAGCCCATCAATAATAAAAACCATTATCTCCCACTCGCACATGGTGGGCCGAATAGTATTCTCTTTACCTCTCTTTAACATTCATACCGGTGAATAATCCGTGCGACCAACATACTTTGAGAGCTCGTTGCCATACATCTATTAGAAATATATAGCAGCTCATAATGGGCGTCACACTCCGAGTAGATTTAGTATGCAGTACCCTAGATCGATTGATAACATTTATATCTCTCTTGATCTCTTTTAAACAATGATATATATTGTATTCACAATTATAATTATCATAAAGACAATCATAATTGGTTGATCAGTGAATACAAAACTATAATGTGATTCTCCAAAATCGATCTTCTTCTTCCCTTCAAACTCTTAATTTCAGTTCAGCTTGTTTTTCTAGAAATGCCCCATTAGATCGAATTATCTCATGACCATTGGTAACATCCTAAGATAGCAAACACTAAATAGAAATCTTGAGAATAAGTAAGAGTCATGAGGGGACTTAAAATTGAGGAACTCTTTTCCTCAAGAGTCTCACACATCATAAAAGTTGAGATCAAACTTTTTGCCACTCTTATTGGTCGTCTCATGCATACGTAGTATGAAATACATATTATGATATTAACTCATTTCCCATGGAGCGTATGTCTACACCTTTCAATACCGTACAAATGATAGTTCAGACATACCCAATGTCTAACTTGAGTTCACGTATCTACTCATTCACAAAATTCATTAGAACTCACATCTGGCATCTTAGACAGATAAAGTAAAATATGTGGGTTATTTTACTTCCGAACATAGTAAGTATCATGTCCTCATCTTAACACTCAGTTAAGGTGACATACGTGTTTTAAGCTTGAACTCTCGATTATCACCTAGATAATAAGCTTAAAAACAATCTCATCTTTATTTATCACATAGTAAATAGAGGCGATTACCTGTGTGAGTGGACTAATCTTTTATCTGTCCGACATACTTCCTTAACTTAAAATAATGCACTGAGCATTAAGATGCATAAAGATCAAACAAAGATTCATAGGCATTAATGATGAAAACATAAATTCATCAAATTGTGAACACTTAGGGAAATTACAATATTCAGTACATCAGCCTCTACGCAATCCTAGAGACTTCATATGTCCACAAAACACATCTCTAGGTATTGGCTTTGTCATAGGATCTGCTACCATTCTATACATAGTATGTATTCTAAGTTCACATCTTTTCGTGCAATTATATCCTTGACAAAAGTTATACTTGATATTTATAGGTTTAGTCTTGCCATGATATTTTGGATCTTTGGTGTACCCTTTTGCTGCTTGGCTATCACAGTTAATCAACAATGAATCTGCAGCACTTCCAATAACACATAAATGATCCAAAAAATCTCTTAAGCCAAACACCTTCTTATACTGCTACTGATAATGCCACGAACTCAACTTCCATCGTGGACAAGACTATACATGTTTGTTTCTTACTGCTCCAACATATGGTGCCATTATTCGATAAAAAAACAAACCCAGAGGTAGATTTCCTTTTATTTAAATCTCCTCCCCAAACAGCATCAAAATAGCCTTAGAGTCACAGATCATTTCCTTAATAACTCATCGTATAATCAACAGTCTATTTTAGATACCTCAGTATTCTTTTAACGGCTTTCCAACGTGCTTGACCTGGATTGGATTGGTATCTACTCACCATTCCAACTGCAAAACATATAAAAGGTCTTGTACACATCATAGCGTACATCAAGCTTCCAACAGTTGTTCCTTCTCTTGTGGAGTCCTTGGACACAGTCTATGGCTCAACCCTTCACCTTTTGTAGTAGGAGTGTCTATGGGTTTACAATCTTGAAATCTTAACTCCAAGAATGTATGCAACATCACCCATGTCTTTCATCTCAAAGTTGGAAGATAACCAATTCTTCCTAGCATTAACATAACTCCATATTACTTCCAACAATTAGTATATCATCAACATATAATGATATGATCACAAATTGATCTTTGGATCTTTTGATATATATATACAATGATCCTCATCTATCATTGTAAAATCATATGCCATTATGGCATTATGAAATCGTATATACTATTGTCTTGACGACTGCTTAAGGCCATATATCGACCTCAAAAGTCGACATACCTTTTCTTTTTGGCCTTTCACTATGAAACTAACAGGTTATTCCATATATATTTCTTCCTCTAATTCTCCATTGAGGAAAGCAGTCTTTACATCCATTTGATGTAACTCAAGATCCATACTAGCTATTATTGTCAGAATAATGCGAATCGAGGTACATCTCACTACAGGAGAAAATGTTTCCTCATAATCAATTCCTTCCCGTTGATTATACCCCTTTGCCACAAGGCAAGCCTTATGCCTTTGTATCGAGCCATCAGCCTTTCGCTTTATTTTGAGAACCCACTTGTTCCCAATAGCTCTGCGTCCTTTTGGAAGATCAACCAGTACTTCATTGACTCTATTTCCTCTTCCATTGCATAAATTCATTTTTCCTTACTAGGACAATTCAGAGCCTCATTAATATTTCTTGGCTCATCCTTATCTTGTGGAGCAATCATAAAAAGTTTCCTCTTCAATGTCAAAACGTCGAAGGGGAATACTTTGGCGACTCGTTCACCGTATGGGAGATTGTACACTTAGCACATCATTCCCCATTATGCTCCTACTCGGATTAGATAATGATGATGTCTCATCATGTGGTTGTAATTGAGAATGAGTTGAATTCAATTCATCACTTCTCATATTACTCCCACTTGGACGAACTCCACTAATATCATTATCTTGATCCAAGGTTTCAAATAGGGAGTAATCTTCCCTTATTTCGCCCTTCTTAGGAAATTCATCCTCTAAGAATGTGACATCTCGTGATTCAAATTCAGTTATACTCCAATTTTCCTGCTCACCTATGAACACCTACCCTTTCGAGTGTTCGGAGTATCTCATGAAAATACTCTTCTTTCCTTTGAGACCCAATTTCCCAAACTTGTGAGAGGACTTATGTGTATAGGCAGCACAATCCCATGGCTTAAGAAAACTTAAGTCCGGTTTTCTACCTGTCCATAACTTATATGGAGTGGAAGCAACTGATTTGGAAGGCACCCGGTTAAGTATATAGGCAGCAGTTAACAACGCATCACTCCCAAAAGTGATAGGTAAGTTAGCATGCGTCATCATGGACCTAACCATTTCCAGTAGGGTTCTGTTTCTTCTCTCCGCAACACCATTTTATTGAGGAGTATATGGAATAGACAACTGTCTTTCTATTCCCTTTTCATCACATAATTTTCTAAACTCATCAGATAAATATTCTCGACCTCGATCGGATCTCAATGCTTTTATTTTCTTGTATAATTGATTTTCTATCAAGTTCATAAACCTTTCGAAACTACTTAATGCTTCAGATTTATAAGAAATCAAATAGACATATCCGAATCGAGCATGATTATCCATAAAAGTGATGAAATAAATAGTCCCATGCCTTCCTCTCACATTCATTGGACCACAGGTGTCAGAATGGATTTAAATGCAGAGGAAATTCAGCTCTTTTACCTTTTCCAAATGGTTCCTTGTCGTTTTCCCTACTAGGCAATGCTCACATATGGGCAAATCGACTTTTCAATGTTACTCAACAAGCCCTTTTTGGCTAATCTATTTATACGTTGTTGGCCAATATGACCAAGTTTAGCATGCCACAAAATCACATCATTATCATACGAAGTAGAAGACGTGAAACAAGGGAATAACAAATATTGACATCACCACAATCAATATTTAGTACAATAAAACCATCTAGAAAATGACCACAACCATAGTAGTTTGTATTCAAATACAAATCTACATCGCTATTACGGAAGTTCACACATAAACCAAGCTTAAACAAACACTAAGACAGGCACTAAATTTCGACGAATCTCTGGAGCATATAGAACATCATGTAGGAACAAGGTGCGTCCACCACGCATGTACAATTGGCAGGTGCCAATCCCTTTTTAACTTCATCTCTGGAGTTATATCCCACATAGATCCACTTAGTTCCAATTGGCACTCGTCGGAATTTCACGAAGAATTCTCTATCCTTCGCTACATGTTCTGTTGCTCCTGAATCTACAGTCCATAAAGGATTGGATTCAGCCATTAATGTAGAACTTGACACATAAGCAAAGTTCTCAAATGTACAAGAGGTGTTTACCTTTTTCGGCTTACAACAGTTGCGAGCATAGTGACCCTTCTTGTCACAATTGTAATACCTCACCCTTGACATTTTCTTCACTTGAAGACGTTTTCCTCTCTTGTGTTGGTTAACTCTTGATTTCTTGCAATAAGGACTTGATCCTTTGCATTCCCACATATTGAACGAATCAATACGCTTGCGCTTAAAGCTCAAAGCCCTTTCTGAGCTAGAACCAGCATTGCAAATGTCTATTTTCGACTCAAATGCCATTAGGCGATCCTCTACTAGCTCAAGGTGGCGCTCGGCATCCTTTAGATCTTCCATAATATGGTCAAGAGCTTCTAGTGTTTCTTGCTTTTCCAACACACATTGAATATTCATATTCAATATTTCACAATTGTTGCCGTTCATATCAGCAATTACGCTCTTAATTGCTGAAAACATCGATTTAAACACATCGGACATACATGCACGAATAATTAATGCCTATCATTTATGCAAACTCATCATATTAATGAATAATTTCAAGTAAGGCTTCAGAATCAAAAGGTCACTATGTTTCCAATCATCCTCTAAAAATCCTAACTTAAAACTATCATTGATATAATTGTCTTATGCAAAACTAATTCTATGAAGTTACAAAAACTTCTATTAACTACCCACGGCAGTCAACAATAACAGAAAGCAAATAATATCTAACATCTAATATAATAACAATGCTTTCACATAATACAATTAGACATTACACTAAGCAATATATACGGGGAAAAATATTAACATGGAAAGATATATTTACACCCACAAAACATCTCATAATTAATCTAAGAAATAAATAGGGAATCTCCCTTCTAATCTATCAGTCAAAATATCTGAGAAGTTTGAAGACACATTTGCCAACCATGGAAAAACTTTTGGAGAGCTCTCATGTTGCCTCCAAGGCGCATTCACTCGCGCCATGTGGCGCTCAATCTAAAGGTTGAAGTTTTGGCTAACTCAATCCTATAATACTATCTTACAAAAGCTTCCACTAGCCTCCTATAACTCGGGACCACGTTGATCTCCCATAGACGATCTAATACTGCTTGCCATTCAGGTGGAAGAGTATTCATCAAAGCCGGCACCTTCTCAAAATCCGGCATAAGATAATCATTCTAGATGATTTCCTGTATCATCTAATTGACCCTGACCACATGTGATACTAAATCACCGTCATACCATCGATAATTTGCTAAATCTGACATCAGTCTTTTAAGTCTTGCATTTCTCTCGTCCGTTCTCGGGATTGTAGGTATCCGTGCATAACACATCATAGTTCCTACAACAAATGTAGAACAAAAAATTGATTACTTATAATCCATAACGTGCATAAGGAAAAATACGTAATTTTCCATGATTTATGCAACAAATGCAGAATAAAAAAAAATGGATTACTTATAACCCACATAAACATAATTAAAAAGAAACAAATCCTTTTTTTTTTTGGTCAACGGGTCAAAGTCAACGATCAACACAAGTCAACGGTCATCGGATGACCGGGTCAGGTCAACGGGTCGGTCAACGGGTCCTCCGAGTCGAACGGGTCGGATCGGGTCGAGTTGGTCGGACCGGACGAACCCGTCGGGCCGGTTGGGCCGGTCGGACGGTCGGCCGGTCGACAAACCGACCGCACGTGCCACGCGCGTGTGCGGGCTAACGTCACGCAGACGTCAGTCGGCACGTGCCGCACACGTGTCAAGCGTCTGCGGGTCGGGTCCAACCGGTGACCGCCCGGCCAACCGTCGTCAGTGATGACGTCATCCCAACGGTTACCGACTGTTAGGTGACGTCATCGCGTAACGCCAGCACGCGTCGATTCGTCGCCGGCGGCGCGCACGTGCTGGTTCGTCGACCGGCGCATGTGGCGCACGCTCTGGCCGATGCCAGCGCTTCAGGCGCGTGTGGCGTCGCCTGGCGGCGCACGACCTGTTGCCGAACTCGTCTCGACGACCTCTTTCTCTCCATGCTATCAAAATTCGATTTCGACTTACAAAAACTTGGAAAAATGGCCGAACAGCGCTCGGGTGTCGGGATTTCTCGCCCCGATTCGTACGGCCAAATTACTTCTGCGAAAAATCAATCAAAAAACATCAAACATGTCAGGAAAACTTGAACCTGGCTCTGATACTAATGTTGGGAATAACGGATCCCCGAAAACCAGATTCGACACTAAATCGAACCCTTAAAGCAATGCGGAAGACAAGCCTGGGGAAATCACGTATCACCGATCCTAAAGCACACCATAGATTCGAGTGTATCTTGTTAGCCACAGATTAGACACCGACGCCGATAAAAGGAAAAAAAACTGGCCCTGTTCGATCCGATGACGCCTTGAAGGGAAGAAAAACGTGCCGTATGCTTTACTATTTTTCCTTTTCTTTTTGGAGAGAGAGAGTGCGTGGGAGAGGAGAAGACGTACGTTTGTTGAATTTCCAAAAGGTGTATTCTCTCTCTCTCTCTCCTTCCTTTTATACGTCCCTCCATCCACGGGCCCTATTCCCGTGGGCTGGGCTTTTTGGGCCCAACTTGGGCGGACGGGCCTTAAGCCCATCAATAATAAAAACCATCAGGTTGATTTTGTTGATGATAGGGATAAGAGAAGTTATCTTTTGGGTCTTCTTCGTTCCCTAGCAAAAGATGGTTGGATTGGCAACAAAGTATTAGAATTACTGAATTGAGTAAGTACATGTTCATTTATTAACATTGGTGTATATTTAAATTACATACCAATTTACCATTTCATAAGAAAAAACATTCGATTTGAGGGTTACAATAATATTCCCGCTTTCAGTGAAACTATTTGAGGAAGAACTGAATATGTTGGCAGACGAGCAAAATACCCAAAAGATTGTCCATATAATTACAGAAATGTAGAATTTTTTTCTATGTTGCATTGGCTTTATTGTAGGGGTTGAATACCAATACAAGTATTGCGTGTGTGGTCGCCACTAGGATGATGGCAACCCAAGTCATCAAGACCGCCAGTTCAGTGAATACCCGCCCAATCCTTTTCATTGGCTTTAAGGACATGTATTCACTAAACTAGCAATCTTCTTAACCTGGGTCGCCATCTAGGATGACGACGACGCATGTCATTAAGACTGCCAATTCAGTGAGCACCCGTTGGCGATCTTATTGACTTGGATCGCCATCTAGGATGATGGTGACACATGTCATTAAGATTGCCAATTCAGTGAGCACCAGCGGCCACACATAGAATACCCTATACCGCTATTCAATCTCTATAGTAAAGCCAACGCAACATATAAATTTTTTTGCATTTTCATGATCACATGGGTGATATTTACGAGTATTTTGCTCGTCTGCCAACTTATCCAATTCTTCTTCAAATTGTTTAGCTGAAAACGAGAAAATATTATTGTACCGGGAGAATATTATCATACTCTTCAAACATATATATATATATATGAAATGACAAATCGATATGTAGCTTAAGTATACAATAACGTTGCAATAAATGAACAAGTGCCTACTGAATCCAGCAATTTTAGTACCTTGCGGCCAATACAACCTTTTGAGCAATCAAATTCGTGTTGGAGCCTACCCTTCCAAATGCAAGAAATATATAATATGAGAGAAAATTGAACGCCAGCCTCTGCGATGCGAAAAGAGAAATATCAGCCATAAAATCCAGTTTTCACATACTTTAGGATTAATTAATCACTAAGCTCCCCCCCCCCCCACCACAAATAGATGTTGGCAGCTTATTAGAGAGCATTTACAAACCTGTATATCATCTAGGAAAGTAGCTCGAGTAGCGTTGTCTACCTTGCTCCGGATGGTGCAGGTGGCATGTGCAACCGTTCCACAATCTTTCGAATTTGGGACTCGAAGCCTATATCTAATCGCGAACGAAGATACCGTCGACACATCAAATTTGTTTTCCACATCATCATAGTCAATGCTTGCCTCATCCAGTAATGAATTTGAATCTTTGGAGTTAAACATTGTATTTTCATCTCGTAAAAGGAAGAAGATAAAGGCAGATAAGCAGCTGCGTTAATAAGCTCTCGACCGCCAAGTCTGATTTCTTTTTGATTGCTTGATGACTAAGTAGCTATAAAGCTATGAATAAACACCAAATGGATGAACTTGCATATATCTCAAGAATAGGTTAGTGGTTTATAGGTGTAAGTTTAGTGACTGGAAATTTTAAAGCATGCATTTTTTTTTTCCTTGAAGGATACTTTATCCTTCTTATAGTTTAAGTTCTTCTCCACATAGGCCTTTGGAAAATTAAAAGAATGACTGAGGAGGAGAAGGTTGCCTTTCGAAATAACACTTGTGAAAAGCGAGAACTCCGAATGCCCATTACAGTCGAGAAAAGAAGGCTCCTCATTCCCTACTGAATCACTCCAAGTGAATAAGAATAGTCCGCGTTTGGTTAAACTTTAACAAATATTAGAAGTGCTCCAAAATTAAAAATATTACTAAAAAAAAATGTGAAAAAACTATATTCAGATCACGTGTTAATAGTTATATTATATAAACGTTTTTTCTTTTGTTTATGAAGGATTTATTTATTAATTGGGCTTAAGGCCCGTCCGGCTAAGTTGGGCCCAGGAAGCCCGGCCCACGGGAATAAGGCCCGTGGAAAGAAGGGGGTATAAAAGGGAAGAGAGAGAGAGAAAGTTACGTTGGTTGAAATTAGAATTTACGTATTCTCTCTCGCGCGCGTTTTCTCTCCCGAAAAGACAGTAGGCATACGGCTTCCAAATTCTTCCCTTCAAGGCTTCATCGGATCGATTCGACTGGATTCTCTTCCTCCATTGGCGTTTGGTGTTTAATCTGTGGCTAAAAGGTACGCTCGAATCTGTGGTGTGCTTTAGGATCGGTGATGCGTGATGTTTTTCCCGGGCTTCGTCTTCCGCTTGATTTAGGGGTTCGATTCGGTGTCGAATCTAGTTTTCGGGGATCCGTTATTCCCAACATTGGTATCAGAGCCCTGTTTCATGTTTTTCCCGATCAATTCTGATATTTTTGATTGATTTTTTCGCGAAATTCCTTCGGCCGTACGGAACCGGCGAAAATCCCGACACCCGAGACTTCTTCGGCCATTTTAATGAGTTTTCGAATGTCAAAAACAAATTCTGAAGGAACTGGGAGAAAGGTGACGTCGAGACGAGTCTGGCGATGTCTCGAAGGCGGCCGGGCGACGCCGCACGCGCCCACACGCGCGGCCGGAAGGCGCTGTGCGTGGGCGCGACGCGCCGGAAGCGCTCGATCGCCAGCGCGCGTGCGGCACGCGCGCCGGTCGACGAACCGGCGCGTGCACGCCGCCCGGGCGGACGAACCGGCACGCGCCGGTCCGCAGACCGACGCGTGATGTCACGTGATGACGTCACCGTGACGTCATCCAACGGTCGTAACCGTTCGGATGATGTCGCGATGACGTCATCACCGACGTCGTTGCCGGACGGTCACCGGCCGGCGACCCGACCCACCGGAGACCAAGGCACGTGACAGGCACGCGTCGGTCCGCCCGTTCGGCCCGGCCGGCCCGACCGGCCCGACCGGCCCGTTCGGTCCGATGGTCCGACGGCCGACGACCGTTGACAACCGTTGACCGTTGACTTTGACCGTTGACCAAAAAAAAAAAAAAAAGGGGGGGGAAAAGAATGTGTTTCTTTTTCAATTAAGTCTATGTGGATTATAATGTGATCCCTTATTTGTTCTGCATTTGTTGCAGGAACTATGCCTCCCCTAAGGTTGCGCACACCTATTCGCGCGATTCGATGAACAAAAGGATAGGTCATTCGAGTTGATAGCCGAGCGATCGATCATCGATGGGAAATGGGTGACTTAATTGATCATGTCCTTGAAGTCAACAAAAAAATTCAACAGGTCATATGGAATGGTCGTCCTATGTCACGATCGAGAGATGGTGCGATTTTTCATAATCACTCTCCCACTTGAATGGCAAGATGTGTTGAATCGCATATGGGATGTCAACGGAGGCGCTTCCTATAAGAAAATTGTGATGGATTTTGTAAACGAATATTACTTGTATTGTTTCAAGGGAAAAGATCAAGAAATTGAACAAAAGAGGATCTTTCCCGGTTCGTGTCGACTTTGTGTTAGTTGTATTGGCTATTATATGTTAAGTGTGCTTTGTGGACATATTATGTATTGATTACTACCTAATTGTGTTAATTGAAAGCAAAACTTTTTTTTTTAATTGTATGTCAATTATCTCGTCGCTTTTTCGTTAATTGTGGTTCTTTGTGGGTAATTAGCTATGGGTAGTTTTTTAGAAGTTTTTGTAGCTTCATAGAATTGATTTTGCATATGACAATCATATTAATGATAGTTTTAAGTTAGGATTTTTGGAGGATGATTGGAAACGTAGTGACCTTTTGATTCGAAGCCTTACCGAAATTATTCATTGATATGATGGGTCTATGTAAATAGGGATGCATAAATGATAGGCATTAATAATTCGTGCATATTTGTCTCGATTTGTTCGATCAATGGCTTGACCACAAAGAGCATAGTTGCCGAGCTGAACAAAGGTGAAAAGCTCAATGGAGACAACTATGAAGTTTGGCAAATGAAAATCCAGTATGTCTTTGGAAGAGCAAGAAGCGCTTGAGGCTCTTGTCATGACCATGGTAGAACCCGAAGAGGGAACCACGCACAAAGACAAAAGAAACAAAGAAGCTTTTTCTGCGTGGAAAAGAATGAACTCTCTAGCTCGCATCACGTTGCTAAGCAGCATGGAAAATGACGTCATGCGAGAGTTTCGGCGTTTTGACAATGCCAAGGAATTGTGGGAGGCATTGGCAGCTAGATATGGTCATACTTCGGTGACTAGATCGAGGCGGCTCACTATCGGGTTTGACTCTTATAAGAAGCCTCATGGTCGACCATGAAGCAACATCTTAGAAAGATGTCAAACATGATAATCGAGCTGAAAGATGCTGGCCATGTCCTCACGAGATGAGCAACAAGTGCAAGCAAGTGATTCGTTCCTTGCCTCGAGTTGGGAGCATATGAAGGTGCACCGACTCATAATGAAAATATCAAAACCTATGAGGATGCAATGCGTCATCTTGAGCTGGAAGAGGACCGCTCGTTGGCGGCTAAGCCGGAAGCCGAACTCTATTATGCTGGTTCTAGCTCAAATGGAGCTTCGAGCTCCAAGCGCAAGCGCCCTAACCGGTTTGATAAGGGGAAAGGCAAGGAAGAAGCAGGTCCTTCAGGGAAGAAACCCAAATTTAACCAACATGGAAGAGGAAAGCGTCCTCACATGAAAAAGCTTGCAAGGGTGAAATGCTACAACTGTGACAAAAAGGGTCACTATGCTCGCAACTGTCGTGAGCCAAAGAAGGTATGCACCCCTTGTACTTTTCAGAACTTTGCTTATGTGTCGAGTTCTATATTCTTAACTGAGTCTAATCCTTTGTGGACTGTGGATTCAGGAGCAACAGACCATGTAGCGAAGGATAGAGGATCCTTCGTGGAATTCCGACGAGTACCAACTGGAACTAAGTGGATCTATGTGGGAAACAACTCCGTGAGCTGAAGTAAAAGGAATTGACACATGCCAACCGAATATGCGTGGTGGACGCACTTTGTTCCTTCATGATGTGTTGTATGCTCCGGAGATTCGTCGGAATTTAGTGTCTCGTATTGATGTTGGTTAAATTAGGTTTTAATATGAACTTCAGTAGTAGAGGTGTGAATTTGTTTTTGGAGACAAATTACTATGGTTGTGGTTATTTTCTGGATGGTTTTATTGTATTAGATATTGATTATGTTAATGCTAATGTTTGTCATTCCCTTCTCACGTCTCCTAATAAATATGATAATGATGTGAATGCGTGGCATGCTAGACTTGGTCACATTGGCCAACAGCGTATGAATAGACTAGCCAAAGAGGGCTTGTTGGGCAATATTGAAAAAGTCGATTTGTCAATATGTAAGCATTGCCTGGAAGGGAAAACGACAAGGAAACCATTTGGAAAAGGAAAAAGAGCTGAATTTCCTCTACATTTAATCCATTCTGATGTTTGTGGTCTAATGAATGTAAAAGGAAGGCATGGGGCTGTTTATTTCATCACATTTATTGATGATTATACTCGATTCGGATATGTCTATTTGATTACTCATAAGTCTGAAGCAATAAGTTGTTTCAAAAGGTTTATGAACCTTGTAGAGAATCAATTAGATAAGAAAATAAAAGTATTGAGATCCGATTGAGGTCGAGAATATTTATCTGATGAGTTCAGAAAATTATGTGATGAAAAAGGAATAGAAAGACAGTTGTCTATTCCGTACACTCCTCAACAAAATGGTGTTGCGGAAAGAAGAAACAGAACCCTATTGGAAATGGTTAGGTCCATGATGGCGCATGCTAACTTGCCTATCACCTTTTGGAGTGATGCATTGTTAATCGCTGCGTATATACTTAACCGAGTGCCTTCTAAATCGCTTGCTTCCACTCCATATGAGTTATGGAGGTAGAAAACCGGACTTGAGTTTTCTTAAGCCATGGGGTTGTGCTGCCTATACACATGAGTCCTCTCACAAGTTTGGGAAATTGGGTCCCAGAGGAAGGAAGAGTATTTTCATAAGATACTCAGAACACTCGAAAGGATATGTGTTTATTGGTGAGCATGAAAGTGGGAGTGTAACTGAATTTGAATCACGAGATGTTACATTCTTAGAGGATGAGTTCCCTAAGAAGGGCGAAATAGGGGAAGATCACTTCCTATTTGAGACCTTGGATCAAGACAATGATATTAGTAGAGTTCATCCAAGTGGGAGCATAATGGGGAATGATGTGCAAAGTGTACAATCTCCCATACGGCAAACAAGTCGCCAAAGTATTCACCGTCGACGTTTTGACATTGAAGAGGAAACTTTTATGGTTGCTCCACAAGATGAGGATGAGCCAAGAAATATTAATGAGACTCTTAATTGCCCTAGTAAGGAAAAATGGATTCATGCAATAGAATAGGAAATGGAGTCAATGAAATCAAATCAAGTCTGGGAACTGGTTGATCTTCCAAAAGAACGCAGAGCTATTGGGAACAAGTGGGTTCTCAAAATAAAGCGAAAGGCTGATGGCTCGATTGAAAGGCATAAGGCTCGCCTTGTGGCGAAGGGGTATAATCAACAGGAAGGAATTGATTATGAAGATACGTTTTCTCCTGTAGTAAGATTTACCTCGATTCGCATTATTTTGGCAATAGTAGCTAGTCTGGATCTTGAGTTACATCAAATGGATGTAAAGACTGCTTTCCTCAATAGAGAATTAGAGGAAGAAATATATATGGAACAACCTACTGGTTTCATAGTGAAAGGCCAAGAAGAAAAAGTATGTCGACTTTTGAGGTCGATATATGGTCTTAAGCGATCATCAAGACAATGGTATATACGTTTTCATAATGCCATAGTGGCATATGATTTTACAATGATTGATGAGGATCATTGTGTATATATCAAAAGATCCAAGGATCAATTTGTGATCATATCATTATATGTTGATGATATACTGATTGCCGGAAGCAATATGGAGTTGGTTAATACCTGTCAAGAGATGGTTGTCTTCTAACTTTGAGATGAAGGATATGGGTGAGGCTGCATACATTCTTGGAGTTAAGATTTCGAGAGATCGTTCAAGAGATCGTTGTCTCTTTCGCAAGAAACCTATATAAATAAGGTTCTTGAACGATTTCGTATGCAAGATTGTAAACCCATAGACACTCCTATTGCAAAAGGTGAAGGATTGAGTCATAGATCGTGTCCAGGACTCCACAAGAGAAGGAACAAATGAAACATGTTCCTTATGCTAGTGCTGTTGGGAGCTTGATGTATGCTATGATGTGTACAAGACCCGACATATGCTTTGCAGCTTGGAATGGTGAGTAGATACCAATCCAATCCAGGTCCAAGACATTGGAAAGCCGTCAAGAGAATACCGAGGTATCTCAAGGAACCGCTGATTTCAAGTTGAATTACCAAGGAAAGGATCCGTGACTTGAAGGCTATTCGGATTCGATTGGGGATGAGATTTAGATGAAAGAAAATCTACCTGGATTTGCTTTCTTATCGAACAATGGCGCCATATCATGGAGTAGTAAGAAGCAAACGTGTATAGCCTTGTCCACGATGGAAGCTGAGTTCGTGGCGTTATCAGCAGCGGTGCAAGAAGGAGTTTGGCTTAAGAGATTTTTGGATCATTTAGGTGTTATTGAGAAAGCTGCAAATCCATTGTTGGTTAATTGTGATAGCCAAGCAAAGAATAGCGTACACCAAAGATCCAAAGTATCATGGCAAGACCAAACATATAGATACTAAGTATAACTTTGTAAAAGATATGGTTGCACGAAAGGATGTGAACTTGCAAGTACATATCTACGCATAGAATGGTAGCAGATCCTATGACAAAGCCAATACCTAGAGATGTGTTTTGTGGTCATGTAAAATCTCTAGGATTGCGTAGAGTCCGATGTCTTGAATTGTAATTTTTGAGTTGTTCACATTTATGAAATTTTATTTTTCATTGATTAATTCCTATGAACCTTAGTATAATCTTTATGCATCTTAATGCTCGTGCATTATTTTAAGTTGAGAAGTATGTCGGACAGATATAAGATTAGCCCACTCACACGGGTAATCGCCGTTTATCGTGTGATAAATAGAGATGAGACTGATTTTAAGCTTATTATCTAGGTGATAATCGAGAGCTCAAGCTTAAAACACGTATGTCGCCTTAACTAGGTGTTAAGATGAGGACATAATACTAAAGATGTCCGAAAGTAAAATAACCCCACATGTTTTTACTTTATCTGTCTAAAATGCCAGATGTGAGTTCTAATGGATTTTTGTGTATGAGTAGATAGGTGAACTCAAGTTAGACATTGGGTATGTCTCGAACTATCATCTCGTACGGTATAGAACAATGTAGACATACGCTCCATGGGAAAGGAGTTAATACCGTAATACGTATTTCATACTACGTATGCATGAGACGACCAATAAGAGTGGCAAAAAGTTTGATCTCAACTTTTATGACGTGTGAGACTCTTGAGGAAAAGAGTTCCTCAATTATTTGTCCCCTCATGACTCTTACTTATTCTCAAGATTTCTATTTAGTGTTTGCTATCTTAGGATGTTGCCAATGGTCATGAGTTTTGATTTGATCTAATGGGACATTTCTAGAAAAGCAAGCTGAACTGAAATTGAAAGTTTGAAAAAAAGAGGAAGATCGATTTTGGAGAATCACATTGTAGTTTTTGTGTTCACTGGTCGACCAATTATGATTGTCTTTGTGATAATTGTAATTGTGAATACAATGTATATATCATGTTTAAAAGAGATCAAGAGAGATATAAATGTGATCGATCGATCTAGGGTACGCATACTAAATCTACTCGGAGTGTGACGCCCATTATGAGCTGCTATATATTCCTAACAGATGTATAGCAACGAGCTCTCAAAGTATCTTTGGTCGCACGGATTATTCACCAAGTATGAATGTTGAAGAGAGGTAAAGAGAATGCATTCGGCCCACCATGTCAAGAGAGAGTCTATGATGGATTATTCTCTCGATGGGGCTGAGTAGGCCTCGTCCGCCCATGTTGGTTTTGGACCACCATGTGCGAGTGGGAGATGAAGGATTTATTTATTAATTGGGCTTAAGGCCCGTCCGGCTAAGTTGGGCCCAGGAAGCCCGGCCCACGGGAATAAGGCCCGTGGAAAGAAGGGGGTATAAAAGGGAAGAGAGAGAGAGAAAGTTACGTTGGTTGAAATTAGAATTTACGTATTCTCTCTCGCGCGCGTTTTCTCCCGAAAAGACAGAGGCATACGGCTTCCAAATTCTTCCATTCAAGGCTTCATCGGATCGATTCGACCGGATTCTCTTCCTCCATTGGCGTTTGGTGTTTAATCTGTGGCTAAAAGGTACGCTCGAATCTGTGGTGTGCTTTAGGATCGGTGATGCGTGATGTTTTTCCTGGGCTTCGTCTTCCGCTTGATTTAGGGGTTCGATTCGGTGTCGAATCTAGTTTTCGGGGATCCGTTATTCCCAACAGTTTCCGACTAGTAAATCAGATTGCATGCTCCCCAAAAAAAAAGCAAAACCCAATCCAAACACGTCCTTAGCCATTAGGTTGAAGAAAGCTCGACTACAATCAAATGAAGCAAACAGAGTAAAGAAAATGCAACATAACGTTTTTACATGGTTCCTTAACAGCCTGCATCCAACGGTGAGGGGTAGCAGAAAGTCTTCCATAACATAAAAGTCGAGTACAAGAGAACTATACTATAATCCAAAAGTCCAGTCTTCATGAGATTATCATGCTTCCATTCCGTGGCTTAGCTTAGTACACTCATGCTGACCTAATAATTGAACTTTAGAATGGCATAGTACAGAATCTAACGTTACATATTCGAACAAGTTAGACTCTAGACATTGTGATTCTGGATCCCCCTATCAAGCAAGCATGAATAAAGAACAGGGGGAAAGATTCTTTTGACAAAAGCAAAAGCTTGACCATTTTGTCTAAAAACTCTGGCGCAAATGTTTTCTTGACTACAATGTGACTTGATAACTTGAAGGATATTGAATTGGGCTACTGCCAAATTGATTCAATCCTTGGAACCTTGATGCAAGGGCAGCCAAACTATATTGTAAAGGTTGGTGTTTGCTTACAGAATCAGTTCAGCAATAGTAAGGAAATGTTATCTGTTTATGGAACTTACTTGTAAAATCGTCCCTTAGTTGTATTTCTTCAGCTGTAATGAAATAGGAGCGAAGCTTTTGAGCTAATATAGTATGCCGGATTGACTCGACGCCTCTCTAAGGTTACCAGATCTAGATGATCCCTTAAAGAAGAATGCCATGAAAACTTGAATACATTAGTTTTCACTAATGGAAACCTTATTTTTGATAAAACTCTCTTAATTGAGAGAAACCCCGTACCATCGTGACAATAAAGTTAAACCAGGCATCCTTCAACATCTTTTGGGCCATCATACTTTGATATCCAGATTGATCTTGATATCTTCTCTAATCATTGACAATTTCCATTCCAGACTGGCACTGTTCCCTGTAACATCCCAGGCCCCACTGTATAATATTGTCTGCTTTGGGTCACCCGCCCTGGCACGAACGAACCGCCATCCCAGCCACGGTCTCTTCACTCACGGCTTTAAAACGCGTTATACAAGAGCAGAGGGCCATACTAGCCAGCCCATATTAGACTAATTAAGAAACCTTCTATCTCACCTTAGACCAACCCTGTTTTACGGTAACCGTAAAAACAGTAAATTACAATATCAATTAATTTAGTCCACATTAGGAAAAACTCTTACATTCTCCCACTTGGACTATATTAATTGAAATCGCATCGTATGTGCGCACATTTGGTCCAGAGATAATTCTTAATAGTCAATCTTATCCCATAAAGTCTTAAACACCGAATCATGGCGGTAACTGCATGTATACACACAGAGCCTTCCATGGTCACGAATGTTCTCAACTTTATAGATATGGATTCAATATGGTAGTGTGTCAAATGGATAACGTCTCTCATAGAGAGATCCCATTTGTCAGTTACCATTCTCTTACCTTAGGTGTCACAAAAACTTGTGCCACAAGAGAATGCTTTATGGTTCCAATGAACCCACATATGTCTTGTCCTTATGGTTAACATTTCTTTATGTATCACAAGACATATGCACAAGGCTAATAACAGGATGCCCGGATGCCCCTAGCCTTCACTCAAGGTTTATACAATCCCTTGAAATTTTATCAATATGTATTCAACATAATAACAATACATTCAAAAATATTTTATTGAATGCAAAAGTTGATACATATCAAACCGTTACTAAGTGTAACGAACCACAGATGTGAACTTTATCAAATAAAGCCAAAATAGCTCCCACTAAACAACAGTATCAGAAGATACTTCTAAGCCCATGTTAACGATATGTTACTAAAATACACATGGGCGTAGGCCTTTAGTTAGTGGATCTGCAACCACATCATCTGTGAAAATATATTTTATTATAAGTCACATTTCTGTACCATTTCTTTATGGTAAAAAATATTTGACCACTATATATTTAGACCCATTAAGACCTCTGTAGTAAATAAATAATACTATAAAATTGTTATCTCAATACAACCGTATAGGTCTATCCACTAAGTTAAAACGATCAATTCCGTCATGAGGTTTTGGAGCCTAATAGCCCAAGTAACAACCTAAAAGAATGTTACTAACACTGCATACATAGTAGAAGATAACAAAGAACTTTATTTACTGCACTTCCTACTAACATAAATATGTATTCCGTTATTGATTGCATGTCATCAGAACAGCCAGCAAAGTTTACATCTAAATACTCTACTAACTGCAAGAATTGAACATGTCTATAAATTAGCATATAATCTCTTATCTTCTTTAAGTACCTTAAAACCTTCTTGACAACAACCCAGTGATCATGTCCTGGATTTGATCGATATCTGCCTAGAAGTCCCGTCACAAAAACAATATTTAGTCTAGTGCAAATTCGAGCATACATTATACTTTTAAGTGCACTGACACAAGGTACAAAATTTAATTAGGTTTTCTCAATATCTAAATAAGGACAATGTGATAGATTTAGTCCATCACCCTTAACAACATGAGCAATTCCTGGCTTGCAATGATGTATATTGAATATTTCCAATATACAATCAGCAAATGTCCTCCGAGAAAATCTAATATAATATGGCAAAAACAATCCTTACAAACCTCAGTATTATCTCAAGGTCACAACTTGTAAGCAAAATATCATGTACATAAAGTATGAGAAAAAATAAATTTCCTCACACTAACCTTACAAGATATTGAATTACTTTGTTCCCAATTGAACAAAATAACAACACTATGAAACTTTAATATATTGTCTGGAAACTTGCTTAAGACCATAAATTAGAACTTTTCAATCTATACACAAGTTTACTTGAATCTGCTGAAAAATCATCCAGTTGCACAATATAGATTTTGTATCTATTTGGTATAACTTTATATCAAAATAAATTATTAATGCCACGTTCACTCTGAAAGAACATTTAAAGAAAGAATTATTTCTTCACTATAAACAATCCACCCCTCTTTCGAGTTAAAACGTTAGTTACAAATTTGGCTTTAAATTCCACAATCTTTGTTTGAAATTCTTTTAGTTTTGTACGCCAATTTGCAACTAATAAACTTGTGATCTTTAGATAAGTCAGTAAGTTTCCAAACATGTTTCATAGATTGTATATATGCTTTTATGGCATCTAATCACATACTTAATTGAGAATAAGAAACGACATTTATAAATATGTCATTACATCAACCATATAGTGGATATTGTAATCATGCTCTCACAAATAGACTATATAGTCTGATGGTATAACTGATCGTCTTTCCTTAACAAATCTCCTTAATAAAGCTGCAACCACTTCATTCTGCACTTGAGAGGTTTAAGAAATTTCATTATAAACTATATTAAGAATAATACCTTGAACCTCAACAAGTTTAGTCTATGGTACAGGAGATTCCATAATTATCTGTATAGGTAAAAACAAAAACACAAGAACCTCTATCATACTATTATCTTTAATAACTGAGAGCAGCCTATCCTCTACAATTACGTCAATATTTAGAAATTTTAGAGTATGTGATTCCATAATTCTTGTACCTTCTTTAGGGTCATAAAATCAATACCCCTTTTGTATATGAAAAAATTGCTTTCATAATATCAGCCCACAAAAGACCAGATAAATTAGTCTTAGTAATCATACTCATCATCATGTTCAATATGGTGCATTTATGCATTTCGCCTAAATCTTTTTGTCAGAATTTTCAGGTATAGTAATTAAACTATCACCACAGAATCTACCAAGTATTTGACAAACGACCCTTTAAGCTATTTTGCATTGTCATACTTGTCAAAATACGCATTGCCATTGTTAAACCTGACAACATTTTTAATCATATACGAGATGTATATGTCATTAGGATTTAAACACAATTTTTGCAGATGTGTCCTAATTTCAATATCAGACAAGACATAATTTCAAGCAACTAAGGCTTCCTTCATCTTATAGCAGTGCAGTCCGTAGGCAAATCTATTTTCAAATGTTCCAGAATGGAACGCTTCATGGACAATAAGCAAATTCAATTGCTCTTTTCTCAAGCAACAAATCATATGTTCACAACTTAAAATTTGAAGCAGTAAAAAACCTCAATGATGACGGAATTACCATTTATAGAAAATGTGACTGAAAAACAAGCAGTATATAATTAGCATCATGTGAGCATTGTGTAACTTGACGTACAAGTACACATCCAGAGAGTTACATGCAAAATCACATAATCACCTTTCGGCAGAATACATGACATGCAATTGTACACTCCCCACATGATAAGGGTTATGAGAATATGTTCCAATTCTTTGTGAATTCATCACCTTTGGGCATATAAATCACTAGAATCAGTTACTCATCTACCACACTATCATGTATCCCTCCATGAACTAATACATAATCACTTCCTTTGGGAGTATGATTACGCATTAGACCAGGAGACATCCCAATCATCATACGAGACCGAAATTTCTCAAACCCAATCAAGCGTGCCACTTTGGCGGTCACTACTCAATTGAATCATTGAAATTCTCTCATACTAGAGATATAAGCTTTACTTCTCACATTCACCATATATATGTGATTTTAACTTTAGTGATAGGGGCATCATATCACCAAAATCACATATCATGCTAATTATATTACTTTATTCATTAATAAAAAAATTAATCACACACACACACACACACACACACACACACACACACACACATATATATATATATATATATATATATATATATTGATCATAGTAACACAAGATTATAACAGAGAATAAAACATCTCTTATGCACCCTAATTACATATTACCAGAACAACATAAAAAGAATGATGATCTATAATATCTCTCATAAATTAACATCAATAGTAATACAGGGTGCACCAAATCGACAAGCTTGACAGTTGATCAATTATCACTCATGAGTTCATAAGGAAAAAATGACTCCAAGGCCAACAACTGATTTATTAATCAATTGTAGGTAACAAATATCATTACTTCAACCAGTGGCCTGTTAATTGAGTCAAACCAGAGAACCAAATATCTAAAATTTAACAGTAGATACTATTGCTCCGCATAAATGTTGTCATACTCCTTAACCATAAAAAATATTCAACTTGATAGACATTAACAAGTGACCGGATGAATTCATGTACAATATGCAGTAACTTAATTGACATGCATTACCCACATTCAACAGATGTGTTAATCAATACATCAGTTTGGTCACGAGTCCTTAAGTCGTCTATCATTCAAAAAATTACCAATGTGTAAAGGAGTATACTTGAGTAACAAAAGTTTCATAATCTTTATTGTTTCTCATCAGCTCAATACATAGCTTAAATACAATCTCATATGAATTATATCTCATTAAGCCAGCTTCAGTTCACAATAAAGTTTGATTTTTATTTATGAATCACACATTTATAATATTTATGTGATAACATACTTATAACCCAACACTTATATTTCCAAAATCACAGAAAATATAAGAAAAATACGCAAAAGTACACTAAAAATACACGTATTTAGGGTTCTGTATGTATTTTTACATCCATAAAACTATCAAAGATATAAAATAAATATACCACAAGATAGGAAATCACCATACGAGTCCAACGCCGCCAGCCACGCGCCGATCCGACACTCCACGTGCCTCACGCGCCGCCTGAGTGCGAGGCGTGTGGAGATCACGCGCGGCGCGTGGGGGCGCGTGAGGCCTCCCCCAGCGACGCGCCGCCAACCGTCTTGCTCGTCTTGTCGAGCCCAGTCCGAATTTGTGATTTAATTTTATTTTTATTGAACAAAAAATCTCGAAAATCACAAATGATGGCAAAATCCGTACTAATTAGGGCAAAACCTTTATGCGTTCAAGTTCTAGGGTTATGATTGCTCTGATACCACTTGTAACATCCCGGGCTCCACTGTGTAATATTGTCCGCTTTGGGTCACCCGCCCTGGCACGAACGAACCGCCATCCCAGCCACGGTCTCTTCCCTCACGGCTTTAAAACGCGTTATACAAGAACAGAGGGCCATACTAGCCAGCCCATATTAGACTAATTAAGAAACCTTCTATCTCACCTTAGACCAACCTTGTTTTACGGTAACCGTAAAAACAGTAAATTACAATATCAATTAATTTAGTCCACATTAGAAAAAACTCTTACATTCCCAACCTTCTTATGGTTTATCCCGTGTCCACTGAGATAATAGACAGCGAAAAGTTGTCCCATCCTTTTGGTACCTGCATATGTTAAGATGACCACTGAAGCAGAGAAGAAAGAAACATAAAAACGAACTCAATTTTTTTGGTGGAGTCGCCAACCGAAGTAGGCATAAGTAAAAAGAAGTCCCTATTAACTTGGCTCAATGGACGCATTTATTCAAATAATTCAGTTTGCTAGACCAAGTACCAATGGCGGAAACACTTCTTGCACATGCTTTCCCCAGTTCATTTCAATGCCAACGCTGGATGACGTCAACGTTCAGGATTCATCATATAGAATCTGTGGTAAGCATAAACTATATTCTTGAGCTAATTAATAAACTGACAACCGTCGGTAGATATCCTGAGGCTTTTATGAATGTTGGAGGTAAAGAGCTGTTCCCAGAAGTCCACCCTTACAGGAACATTGTTGCATCATGACCTAATGCCTCCTTGGGACTATGTCCATGAGAGAGAGAGAGAGAGAGAGGGGGGGGGTGTTGACTATGAACTCATTCAATGTCCTCTAGTTTCCGGATTAAGATTTCTAGACTTAAATGAAAAGTCATCATGCAACTCTTGAGTCTCAAATTATTATTGACTTCACGGAAGAGAATACCATTAAATCACCCAATGCAATTACAAAGTGGGACTGATGATCTCAATGCATATAATGTTCAAAGAATGGTGTAAATAATAACAAATTTTCTGCGGTGGTGCTAGAAAAATATAACAGCATGTTGCAAGACAATGTTTTACTGTATACACAAAAAGGACTTATGCCTAGGATTACGGGGCAGTTGAAGCAAGCATTGACAAGCATTCGCAAAATTACGGAAAATGAACAACAATCTGGCAATACCTTGCGAGCTAGTATACGCACAGTCCATCATCGCAAGCGACAATGCGACAAGCACCAAGCAGTGAAGCAAGCCAATTACGTCGAATTACTTTCCTTGAGCATCAAGCCCCCGCGATGAAATCGTTGAGAGCTGTTCGATTGCTTCATCACATAACACCAAAGCGGGGTAATTGCTCCGTCCTCCTCCTGCCGCGAAGAACTCGACCGCGTTTGGCCGATAAATTTCCCGACCGAGCTCTCTGACATGATGCTTTTGTAGTCGAATATAGAACGAGCCTTGATCAACCAATTAGGTGAGGCAGACACGGGTATCGAGGAGACAACACGGCCACGTCCGTGAAACTGCTAAAAAATGAAGAAGGAACAACTAATTCTAATCGAATCAGCCAGCATTTTTCGTCTCGTCTAGTCAGCCCGTGAGGAGAGAGAGAGACGACGAGCAAAGAATTTTAAACAACGACGTGCACGAGAATGCCGTTTCCATTTGACGACGAGCACTTGCACATTCATGTTCGTGCACGACGAATTTACATACGTAGTTCACGAGCGAAGAACGCCGGCGAGAGACAGCAACGAGCAGGGAAGCCAATTTTCATCGATGGAACAGCAGATGCAGGGATGGAAAACTTGGAGACGTCAACAAGCGTATTTTAGAGAGAGAGAGAGAGAGAGAGAGAGAGGAGTTGGCAATTGCAGTTGCAGTTGCAGTTGCAGAGATGATGAGAAGGCGACGGGAGCACGTTTTAGCGGTTACCGTCGCCGGAGGAATTTCTTAATGGGGATCGGCTTATTTTTAAAAGTCTTTTTCTTCGATGGCCCTCTTACTTCGCGGTATTTACTCTTTAGTACCCTGGAGCTCACTTATTTACCTTTTCTGCCCCGGTCCTTTCAACTTCCATTAAAAGTTCTTCTTCCAAGCTATGGCACAAGTAGGAGACCCACTCCTTTTCTCTTTCTTCATTTCTGTCTGAATTTCATTAAATCAAGACATTATTTTAAAAGAACAGAGGGAAGGGAAGATGAAACTCTTCCCATACGTTGCAAGTATCAATTTCATGCTGGATAGGTTATTGAGTTAACTTATTTGATTTTTCAATTTCAGTGAGAAGATATAAGATGAATTCATCTCTCATTTTTTTTTCTCCTTTTTTTTTTTCAAGAGACAACTAAATGCATTTTAAAAAGTCATCTTCAAGATAATCTATGACCCACCAAAAAAAAAAAAAGATAATATATGGAAAAGAGAGATAGGTCTGGAGAGATAAGTAATATATTGATGAGACGACTAATTGCATTCAAAATTAAAGACCAAGCTAGAGCCCTACTCCATAAATATATCAAGTGCGCATGGGCTGACTTTCAAAACGTAGCCTATATAGGAAGAAGAGGAAATTCCAAAGATGGTTATCGTCGTTAACAGTTTACGAGATGGACAATATCAAAATTACATAATAGAAGAAGTGATCTTTGTGTTTAGTGGTGCGAAGTGTTGATTGCAAATTCGATGAAAAAATAAATTTTAAATGATTATTCTCTTCGAGATAAACTTACGCATGGTCAAAGATATTCATCTCCGCTCTCACATTGTAATATTTTCTTTAATCCTCCATACAAAAACAACCCAGATGGTGTCCTCCGCAAAAAATTCTTGAATTCAGGGCTCTAAACCGAAAAAGTCCATTTTGTGGGGGGTAGTCGATAAAAGACCTGAAAAAACCTCAAGGAAATTGATCGAAAACATGGACGAAAGAGGGGACGAAACATCGTAGCGAAACTCCCCGGAAGTTTCTATTTGGGCATTGGCGTTTCGTTGTCGGATGAGGTGAGAACTCCAAAACATTTTGAATTTAGGCTCTTGCAATTTCTGAGACGTGGCAGCTGCTGAGGGTGCGTTTGTTTGCACCGTGTTTCGTTGAAAAAAAAAAAATGTAAAACAAAAAAAAAAATGTTGTTTCTTTTTTAACAAAATCTAAACACTTCTCTTTTTTTTTTTTTTTTTTTTCTTTGGCCGGTCGTGCCTTGGCCATGGCGACCGCCGACGAGGGCCGACGGCCTCGCCGGCCACCGCCGCGACGCCGACGGGCGGTGGCCGAGCGAGGCGCGCCCGGGTCGGGCGAGCTCGATCTCGCCAGATCCGGCGAGGCCGAGCTCGCCCGGCGGCCGGCGAGGCTCGGCCTCGCTCGGCCACCGCAGTCGGCGTCACTCGGCGGTGGCCTGGCCGAGGCCGAGCCTCGCCGGCCTTTGGGCGAGCTCGGCCTCGTCGGATCCGGGCGAGGCTGCCGGCCCTCGTCGGCCGGTCGCCAGCCATGGCCGAGGCCGGCGACTGGCCAAAGAAGAAAAATAAAGAAAAGAAAAGAAAAGAAAAGAAAAAGAAAAAGAAAATAGAAAAAAAATATTAAAAAATTAAATGAAATAAAAAATTATACAAATTTACCAAACGCATTTTTTTGTTCAAAAATTGTTCTCGGAACAGAAACAATTTTTTCTATTTCTGTTCTTTAAACAATTTTTAAACAGAAACGTTACCAAACTCACCCCGATTGGCTGGATCAATGGCAACTGGGCTCCACGGCGTGAACTGAGGGATTGATTAGCGAATCGGAAGAGGTTGCGTATCCCGTTTGGTTCGGCTTTTGGAACGAGCTTTGAGACTTTAAAGTCCCTTGATCAAATACAAACGTGTTTGGTTCATGTTTTTGCTCAATTTTAGGAAAATACAATTACATCTTCAAATGACTCTAAAGGCTTTTAATTCAAAATGAAGTCTGAAAGTTTTTGGAAACTTGTATTTTCAGAATGCAAGTTCCGGTTACTTTTCATCTTCTTCAAAACCACCACACAGAAAAGCCAATCGGAGACCAATGATCGCTGGCCAAGGGTCGCGTGCTCCGGCGACCATCGCCGAGGGTCGCCCGACCCAGCCGATCAAGGTTCGGACCTCAAGCAACGCTTGGGTTGTGCGACCCAAGCAACGATGGCTTGAATCGCGCGACTCAGGCGACGGTCGCCGTTGTCGGGCTACCCTAGCCGACGGCCGAATCACCCAAGCGTTGCCTGCCAAGGTTTGACCATTGGTTGGGGTCACATGACCTGAGGCGTCGTTGCCTGGGGTCACTCGAGGTCACGTGACGGTCGCCTAGGTCGGGCGACCTCAGCGGCCTCGTATGAAGTGAGCGACCTTAAGCGACGGTGTCCGACGGCCAGATTCGGCGGTCCAAAGAACCAAATCTGGTCGGTCAATGGCTAGACTTCAAAAAAATATATATAATTTTTTTTAATTTAATAAAAGTCATTTACAGATGCAAGTTTTATCAAATGGTAATTTGGCCAAAGCTATTTTTCAATACACATTAATTACAATTCACTAAACGTTATTTGCATTTCAGAAAATCCATCACTCAAGATATTTGCATTTTTGCAAATACATTCCCTAAAAGGTCCGAAGTGCATGATTGTGGCCACGTGGGCATGTGGTCCTTGCGGTTCGGAATTAGTGGTGTTAGATGATGGAGTAATTATAACGGCAACTAGCCTTGGATCTTGGAGGGCACAAGTGGGAGAACGTGCCTCCAAAAGATTTCTTGATTTTTTATTTTTTGGTTATATATTGTCTAGATTTCAAAGTCAAGTTTGGCATTTTATGAAGTCCCTTCATTGAAGATGCTCCACGCAAGTTGAATGATTGTTTGAAAAGTCTTAAATATTGTGCGATGACCGATTTATCATAAAATTTTTAAAATTTTGGCTCATTTAATTTTAAATTTTCAATAATTGACTAATTTAGCCATTCGAATTGAGTTTGATCAAAAATCGATGATGTAGAGACCAATCATTCTATATGGTGTAATTAGCACTAATATAGATAATTTTTGTAATTTAAAAATCTCATATTTTTTAATAAATCTTTTCTTTCTTTTTATTGTTCTTCATTTTTAAAGAGTCATTAGGGGTTGCCAGCCACAGGCGGAGCGGCAATGGCCTTCACCTTTGTGCGAGGCAAGGGCTATTATGGCTAAGGGTGAGCATTGGAAGCAAATCGAACTAGGAATTAGACCAAACCAGCTAGTCCTAGGCAATTTCTGATTTCGAAAATGCGGAATCAGTAAAAATCGGTCTAGTCCCTTGTTTGGGTGTAGATTGAATCACCAGAATCGGACCAATATATATTTTTTTTTTTATAATTCTTATTATTACATAACATTGGGGTTTATATGTGTAATTTCACAATCTTCTCAAAAACCATAATCGCCTATGCTTTCTCAAGTCTCACACTCATCAATCCCTCTGTCTTGCTCTGTCAAAAGCCCATGCTTAGCCGCTCTCGCTCAATGCTCGACTTCTCTTTCTGTTCCTTCGCTCAACGCCTCCTCGCTTTCCTCTCACTCAACGCGGTTGCACGTCTTGAATCTCGCCTCACGACAGAAACAGGATGCGGTGTGGAAGAAGCGTTTTTGAGTATCCTTGGAGTCCATGTTTCAGTGCCAAAATGCCATAGCGTTCACTTCACACTCTATTGCTTTTTCTTATTCTTACTTTCCATTTAGAGTCAATGAAGAAGACCCAATGGTGAGACTGTATTGCCTCTCTCCCAACTCTCTGAGCCGAAGTCTTGCTTCATATATGCTACAGTTGGATCTTGGCCCCATCTGGGAATTGGATGGAGCCAGTCAATTTGATCTAGTTGGATTCCAAAATTAGGGGTATGTTTGGTAATCGATCAAACAATGTCTAATTCTATTATTTTATTTCTTAGAATTAAAAAAAAAAAAATAGAAATCCATTTGATAACTTTTTTGTTCTTGAGAATAAATTTAAAACAAAATTAAGAAGTTAAAAAAACAATTACTTCTTTGTTATACCACTTTCTTTTTTTCTCTTTTCTTTTCTTCTTCTTATTCCTTTCGCCGGTCGCCAGTGGCCTAGGCCTCGCCGTCGATGGCCGATCACAGGCAAAATGAAAAAGAAAGAAACAAATCAAAAAATTCAAAAAATATTAAAATATTATTAAAAATTATTCGCGTTAGAACTTTCGCTACTTGTCTTACATAGTACCAACGTCTATACAGTGATTTCTAGCGAAAATTAACCGGATGGACTCAATTGGCAAAAAGTAAAATGGTTTAAAACTTGATTGGTAAAATTGAAATGTTAAAAATTGAATTAGCAAAAGCGCAATAAATTTAGGATTTTTGGACAATTTTCTCATTACTTTGTTTGGGCTTGTTTGGCAATTCCTATTTATCCATTTTCTATTTTCACATCGTTGCTTATTGGAACCTAAACATATCTCAATTAGAAACGAGTCGTGTTCTCCTCTATCTCCATCGGAGATTTAGTGCGGCGTGGAGCCTTTAATTTATTTTAGTTCGCTTATATCTCATCGACTTAAATTTTGAAGTGATGATAAGTCTAATTGAATATGTCAATGGGCTTGGTCTTAAACTTTCTTTTTATGATCTTCCTAAATAGAAGATATCTGATTTTTGCCGACCACTCAAATGAAGATAATATACAACAATCTCCATTAGGTCAAATCGAAGACAATAACAATCAGGGTAGTTTGTCATACAATCATATAATAACAAAAGCACAAGCAACTTGAGGATTCTTATTTTCTTCTTTTGGGATAGAAAATGTCATAGGTCTTACTTCTAGCTTTCATAGTAGTAGGGTTCATTTGACTTTTCATTTTTCATCTTAAATAATCATAACACCAAAGATGAAAAGAGATGATCCCACTATAATTCTCAATCCACTACAAATCCAGTTATTCCACATTTCACAAGGGCATCACACAGAAAACCATATCAAATCTCTCTCTCGCTCTCTCTCGCATGCGCACTCCATACCTTGAAAGGATCATATACTTACGATAAACGACCGACGGTGAACTTAATAAAAAACCGAACGGTTAATTAGCGGTCGGAGCTGCGTCGTCCTTCATTTCTGCCAGGATGGCTGCAGCCAACTGGTCATAGCCTGCGCCCCATGCACTCTCCATCTCTTCGCTCCACTTCTCTCCCACCGCCTCTTCGATCGTTCTCAGCAGCGCGTCTCTCACCACCTGGTTCATAAAGATCGATGAGTTCGCCGACAGTAATCTACGCTATGACGACGATAATTTTAACGGAGGTTGAGCCAAAGCATGTGTTACATACGTCGAACTGGCGATCGGTGACTCCAATCTTCAGGTGAACGGAGCCCAAGTGCTTCATGGTCGAACCTGCGATCGCGACCGCGCCGCATTCCCGTAGTTGAATAACTGATTCGCACGTCTGTTGCGGCACGACGACGGGACGGCGTAAGCGAAATCACAGAGGAAAGGGAAGAAGGAACGGAGGCCGGGAGACATCGATGAGTGAAAGGATGGCTCCGGAAAACGAGGGTTTCGAGAGAGGCTCACCAGCTTGAAGACCTTCACGGCATGAGCTTGGAGCTTGGGGTTGTTCTGGGGGATCTCGTCCGAATCTCTGAGGAAGGAGAACATGTTCTTGGCTTGCGGGGCAACTTCCATTATCCTTTTACACGAATCATATATTCATGCACGAACAGACAAAATCCCATTTAAAACACAATCACAAACAGCAAGAAAATCTCTCTCTCTCTCTCTCTTCTGTGAACTCACCGCAGGAAGAGACGGATGCTGTATTCAGGTATGTTCTGCTTCAGGATCTCCCATGACTCCTTCACCAGCACTTCTTGCTTCTCTGTCAACGCCATCTCTCTCTCTGTCTCTCGCTCGCTCGCTCGCTCTGTGAATCTGAGTGCGAGTGAAGTAGCTCGTATATAAAGGCCGCCACGTGCCGAGGCGTCACGTCTTGCTTCCGTGCTTTCGACGGTTTATCCCCGTTCCAACGTTCTGCGTTCCAACGAGCTATGTGCTTGCCCAACAAGGAAGAAAGTTTTGACCGTCAGACGAGAGTACGTGCTCAGACGTAAGCGTCGTCGGCCCGTTCGATGGTTTATGCCCGCTATGACCAGTCATACACTTGCCCAGCAAGAAGAGAGCGTTGAAATGTATAAACTATCCTTTGATTAGTCGGCACTGTGAACTTTGACTTGGTCAAGATTTGATCGGACTTGTACGCCGACCAAGCTCGTGTTGATATTTTTACACCACTCAGGTAGCCCGTCCTTGTGTCGTATCTCCCCGACCTCCAACGTTGCCCAAATCGAACTCTTTATAATTGTTAAACATCCTACGAGCCAATTAGCTAAACTTTATTATAGCTTGATATAATCACTGTAAATGTAATTTTTTTTTTCCTTTGGGCCTGGCTTAACTTGATTAATCAAGCATAGACCAAGACATTATTTGTGAATTAAGTACACGCCGAACATACTTATTGTAACAACCTATTCCGATAAGGATGAGAAGTGATCGCCTAGGCCTAAGAGCTTGGACAAGGAGTGATTCCTGGTAAACTTCTATAATGGTGAAGGGAGTAGGAATGAACTGAACTATATAATAGGAAGAGAACGATTTTGAAATATATATGTGATAACTGGATTTAACTCATAAAAGCGTATTTTGATGTAACGGTAAATTGCGTTGTCACCCCGGATGGGTGACCTCCTAGAAAGGTGCCTACCTGTACGCCAAATGAGAAAACTATGAATTTAGGATAATATCTCGAATGGATTGATTAAAAGATGTCAAATTTATACGATTAGACTACTTTCTTAGCCTATACTTATGAAGACAACTTACATTAAAAGTGATCATCGTCCAAGCATCGACCGCCCATCGGATGATGCATTTAGGCCTGATGAATTTCTTTAAAATGGCTAGGTCTAAGTGAGAAATTCTTCATACATCATGGCCCCGATCGGCTTTTTCTTCTAGAGGATTTAGATCTTCTTCTTCTTCTTTTTTTTTTTTTTATAATGACACAAATGATTACTGAACTTTGATTTAACGTGCAGTGTGATCCCTGAACTTTCAATTTATTTAATATGATTCTAAACTAGGACAACATTGAATATATCCATATAATCTAGGGACTAGTTTGAACATATACCAAAAGTTCAGAGATCTTATTGCACATTAAGTTAAAGTTCAGGAACGGCATTATCCATTTAGCTAAAATTTAAGAATTATTTGTGTCATTTTCCCCTCTCTTTTTTTATTAAGGATAAAGCAAGAATGGGCAAGGATTTTCGGATGGGCTTGGCCCGACCCATCTAGCCATGTATTGCAGGCTCATGGGTTCTCCGCTTGATCAACGATGGCATCCCTTTCGCTCCTCCCGATCCCTTCGCATACAAACGGCTCGAATTGCTCGACGCGGCTTTTCCATCTAGTCGCACCGTGTGGTTCAATTCGAACGATCCAAACACCGAACCATTCCGTTGAACCATTTGACGTCGAAGCTCTTCTTTTATGTCCCTCGGTTTAGACTCTCGAGAGCACAATGCGTGATTATCGCCGAAGATAAATTAGCTATCGAGATGTATGAGGAGAGGCGACCACGTCGTCGTCACGAGATGACTCAAGCCCACACACAATGACAAGCCGAGAATTTGAACTCGGGAGGCGAGACACAATTTTCCAATAAAATAACATATACATATGTAAATTTTTCTCCTTTAAATTGAGGGACGCACCTTCATTAATCTCGTCATTTACAATAGATCATATTATAATTATATCAACGATCTGTCTCATTGATCCAGTCCATCGGTTGTCCGAATTATGCATTTAATAAGTTCGGTCCCATTGGATGGCTATGAGATGTACAAAAATTAGGTGCATGTTTTTCTAATGTGCCTCTGTATTTTTTTTATTTTTTTTTGAATGGTGTCTTTTTGCCTCGGCTTTATTAGCGCTTTCGGTAACAAGCAGCGGCATATGCCCTACATGAGATCAACCAGGGAAATAATTCGATAAATTAAATATTATAGGTTGTGTAAAGTTTCACTTTTCTTTATTTTTTAATTATAAACATGGGCTTTCATCATCTGCTGTTTTTTTGGGACGGTGGGTGATCCCACATCTTGTCTGCGTTTTCTTAGAAGCCTTGCGGGTCCCTCTCTCAGCCCAAAAAGCGAACAAAATGGCGAAAGAAGGAGCGGTGGCGGGAGACAGCCATAGGGCCTAATCCATCTCAACTGTTGATTTATATGGAATTCACATGAATTTATATGATTTGATGGTTGAGATTGAATAGGATCATTCGTGGGTATCCAGTTGATGTGAGCATTGCTTGATTTTCGACACTCAGATGCTGAATTTAATAGTAAATACATCTTATGGTATATGAATTTCGCAAAAATATGCATATTCTTTCACGTACTCAATTAGGGTGTTATCTATTTCGCACCGAATCCAAATATAGAGACGGGAAAGTTTATGGATAACTCACCTGGAAGCTGGTCAGATGATCGCCTCGTTGCTATAGGAACGATGTGATTTCCGCAAACTCTCTTAGTAAATATCAGCAATTAATTAGGGCGAAATTAACAAAAGAATGATTATCTCTATGTATGTAGAATTCACTCTCGATAATTTTGAGTAAAACATTTCACGTGCATCATCAGTACAACAAAAGAATATTTCTATATTCACCCAAAAAATTAGAATTTCCAAAGATGAAGGAAAAAAAAAAAAGAGGAGAAGAAGGAGGAGGAGGAGGAGGAGGAGGAGGAGGGAGAACAATTATCGAAGCGCTTCGTCGTCCGAACGCCGTCCGTCTCGACCGGGACCGGAGCCGCGCGCCTCATCTGCAGAAGAAACGCCTCCGCTTGGCCGCCTCCTCACAGCTCCTGAAGAACCCTTCAACCTCGCCGCGGCTCCTCGCCTCGAAGAACTCGAGCCGATCCGACGGCGGCGGGGCTCTCTTGCATGGGACCGCCGGCGTCGTCCTCGCCTTCGCCTTGCGCGGCGCGGCCGGGCAGGTCAGGGCCGGCGGGATCCTGTGCTCCTCGGACGTCGGGGTCTCGCACTCCTCGGCCTCGCCCTCGCCCTCGGCAGCGCGGACTCGCACCTCAAGGGGCGGCAATCTGGGAAGCACCGAGGTGGCGGAGGAGTCGAATTCCAGTTCCGGATCCAGATGGGTCGCCATATCGGCGTCGAGCCGGCGGCGGCGGCGGCGACGGCGAGAAGAAGAGAGGGAGATCGGGGCGCGCGCGGTTGGAGGAGAGTTGGGGGCGGAGGTTGCACCTGCTTCTGTAGGAAAGGAATTTCCAGATCCGTACGACTGAAGGTGTTGAGAGAGAGAGAGAGAGAGAGAGAGAGGGAGAGAGGTTTTTTTGGTTGCTGGTAGATTTATTCCTTGGTGTATCTTCTTTGGAAAATGGCCCGGCTTACACCTATTATAAGACCAGCGGTATCGGCTATGCCGGACCAGGAACCGGACCGACCCAACGAGATTCTAGGAGGGACAAGAATTCGAAATCACATAATAGGCTTCGTGCTTCTGAAATTTTTTGGGACCCATGGGTACGGGAGTAGGTCCCGATTCATATTCATCCGTATGCCATGCATTAGATACATAATATGACTCGTTAAAAAGGTAAATGGTACCTCAATTTAAATCGTGAGATAGGCTCCATGCTCTGAAATTTCAGAACCGATGGGTATGAGGGTAGGTTCCGAGTCATCTCTATTCTATAACCTTTGATTGGATATACGTGACTCATCGAAAAAGTACGCGGTACCTTGTATAGCATTCGAATTAATGGATATGTACGGACCTATGTATGCTTTGCCCTTTTTCTCTTCAAGAATTTTACATGTTAGAATGACGGGCGGAAGCGGCAACATGGTTTATCTTCTATGTTTTGCTTGTGTTGTTATTACGCATTATGATTATGTTGCCGGTAACCATGAACATGGAACTGCCTATGTTCTTACGTTGAATGTGTTAATAATCAAAATATCGACTTATTAAAAAAAAAATCGAGAAAAAGTACATAATAGCAGAGGGAATTTTAAACTTAGTAGGAACCAACGGATTCCAAATCCTTAAGCAATTTGGAGATTTTATAGAATAGGTCAAATATTTCGAAAGTTTAAAATCAATATCTACAGGATAGGCCTCGAGACACATCAGATATCCTACCGACTCTTGAAGAAGTTAAAGCGGGTTACTTACGTTAATTATTGTAGCCAACTATCAAATTAGCATTCTTTACCAAATATATATATATATATATATATATATATATAAGTAAAATTAGCATATAATTTACAAATGGTTTAGTATAATGACAAAGTTCCAGGTTAGAAGCTGGTTGCATAGGATTCCATGGAGGAGACTTTAATACAATGTATCACATCGCAACCACACAAGAAAGGGGGGATGGACATTGTTATTTATGTGATTCTTTTCCCACGTGAAATGTCCGGCCTTGCTCCTCATGAGCTGCATGCAAGAATTAACCATTTCTCCGCGAAACACTGGCATTCGAACCTTTCGACCCGACTGATTAATCCTTCACAGATGCACGCGGAATCGCCGCCCCCCGGTTCATGTTTCTGTCCAGGAGCGGTACGCCTCGGCCCTTCGAGAGTACTCCGAGCGTAGAAGATGCCGTTAATCGACTCTATGTTTCGCGCGCGACTTCGTTAGGGATCGCCATGGGTTTAGGTCAAATTTTCTCTTTCAAGGCACTGGCGGTGCGTGGCAGGAGATTTTTCAACGATGGAAAACTTCAATCATGTGAAGAAAAGCAAAAGCTTTGGATTCCTGACGTGCGAAGGTAGAGGGGGAGATCGTGTCAGTTGCGATTAGAAATTGTCAGAACAGAAGATTTGTACCTATGACCAAGCATAGAGAGAGCTTTTCTAAGTTTTTAGGTTGTCGATCTACTTCGGAAGCTGCTGGAGGTCAAGTCTTCGAGTGCATTAAAGACCACAGCAGTTATTACAGCTTTGAGAAAACCGTTTCTTTGTTTCTCTTTTCCATCTTTATTATCGTCCGGTTTATGTTCATGTCGACTCAGAAAATTTCCACCTTTTTTATCCCTGTAAATTCGCTATAATCTTTTTAATCAGGTCCCATACATTCAATTCTTCTAATTACGTTCTTTCGACTCACACATAAAATGTCCAATCAAAACCATGAGACTTAAATGAACCGATTGTGAAATTCGAGGATGATATTGTAGATACGGACACAAGTTTTAAGGGCTACTAGTGAAATAAGAGGGTGCCCTGGTAGTCTCTGTTGCCTCCTCAACCAGAATCATGCATTCCTCACCGTGTGGAAATTAGTCTCTTCTCTAGATGATATCAAATTGACAACAAGTATTGTACATTTTGAAGAAGGTAGAAATAAGTTACTCCCATCAAACAATGCTTATGAAAATAATCTCTCTTTATATTACAACAGCACGCACGAAATGACTATCCGGTTATCTCAAAATAGAAAAATAGCGTGGTGTTTTTTATGCACATCTGTGTACCCTAAGACTAATAAGAGAAAGGGGAACATTTTCTTTTTTATTAGCATAGAATTGGTGCAATTTCTGGGATTATGGGAAATTCAATGTTGATTAACTTCCGGATTAACGTATAAGACCTGGTCAAGGATGCCTAGGATTCCATGGGGGGAGACTTGAATGCGAATGTCTCCCCACCACATCACGACCACACAACAAAGGGGTATGGATTTTGATTGCTTTGCCGGTTAATAAATGAGATTTTGCACGTGAAATGTCCGCCCCAGTCAACATGTATTTGCATGGCCATTCATGCACCACATTAATTACCTTTTTGAAAATTTCACTCCAATGAGATGTATCCACTTCTAGGCCGGCAACCTCTTCCTTATAAAAAAGATATCTGGATCTTTTGATTTTACTAATTTCCACAGGCATGTGGAAATCACTCTGTCTACGTGCATTAATGAGGTTCCGGGCCACGAGGCGGTAAAAGTGGGCCCCAGAGTATTTTGAGCGTGCGAGAAGTGATCGGAACATGAATCTATTTTATCGCTCGGCCAACCTTTTTAAGGGTTCGTGTTTGATTGATTATACAGATCAAAGCAACACTCCAAAACCCGCCTTCTCTTTATTATCCTTTAATTGTTTTCAAGACATCAAAGATTGATCAAGAAATTAGACATTTTGCAGCTTATTTTCTCTTATCTGCAGAAGCAAGAAGAACCCAGATCATCCATCTTGCGGATCCAAAGAAAGAAGGAGGAAGTAAATTAAGGGGATTAACCGAGCCAAAAGTTCCAAGATCTTGTGTAAAATCATATATATATATATGAAAAATAAAATTTTCAAGGTCATCTTGACTTGACTTCTCATAACTTACCCCTGCCCCATCCATATGTATGTGTAAGCTGAGTTTGAGAAAGCAAAAAAAAAAAGGCTCAAGTGGATCAGCTCCTGTTTCATTTACTTTGTAAGAATCCCATGAGTTGAGCTTAATTCTGTCTAAACAGAAGATTGAATAGATATGACCAACAAAGTAATTACATTTCCGTAAAAAACCCAGTTTGTTGATCCGAATGAGAGGCTATGTAGGTCGAGTATTCAAGTGCAGTTAAAAGAGCATAACCGCTGCAAAATCGGAGAAAAAGCTATTTTGCTACCTTTTATTCCATTCCGATTCAATTTATGTTTAAGTCTGATGAGTTGAAGTGATGGGCCAAACCCTAAAGGAAATACTCGGAGTAACCATATAAGGTGGTGACCATTTAAGAATGGGTGTTGACTTATGAATCACTCGATAGAACTTTTCCACCTACTAGTAAATTAAGGGGATTAACTAAGCTAAAAGTTCCAATATCTTTTGTAAAATAAAAATAATAATAAGGTCATCTTGACTCGACTCCTTCGACCAAAATAAAAAGAATCTTGACTTGACTTCTCAAAACTCACCCCTGGCCCTGCCCCTTCTGTATGAATGTTTAAGCTGAGTTCGGGAGAAAAAAAGCTCGAGGGGATCAGCTCCTGTTTGTTGACTTTGTAAGAATCCCGTGAGTTGAGCTTAGTTCTGTCTAAACAGAAGATTGAATACACGTGACCAGCAAAGTAATTACCTTTTCGTAAGATACTCAGTTTGTTGATCTGAATAAGAAGCTATGTAGGTCAAGTATTCAAGTGCAGTTGAAGAGCATGACCACTGTAGATTCGGAGGAAAAGCTATATGCCGTCTTGTATTCCATTCCGATCCGAATTATGTTTAAGTTCGATGAATAGAAATAATGGGCCAAACCCTAAAAGAAGTACTCTGAGTAACCATACAAGATGGTGACCATTTGAGAATGGGTGTTAACTTATGAATCACTCGATAGAAATTCTCTCCCTACTGATGTCGAACTCGAGATGTTAGCATGGATGTGTGTGAATCCATAATTATGCGAATTTATCTTGGGTTGGTTAGGGGGGAGCATTTCCCGAGGTGTACTGAATGTCAATAAAAGAAGCTGGAGAGAAAAGACGATCCTGTGAATGAGAAGAGAACCCAACTCAATTGTTGCAGTAGCTGGAAGCAGAAAAGAATTGACTACGGCGGTAGTGGTTAAAGCTATATAATTCCTGTAGCTACCTGACATAAGAGAGTATCAAACCCAATCATAAAGCAGTTGAGAGGGGATGCAAAAGGCTCGATAAAAATAAGTTGAGATAGCTGCAACTGTGACTAAATCAATATAATGTCAATTGCTTCGACTACACAACCATCAGAATCTGCCGTTGGCTCTGAACTTTATCGGCATTGAATAGGGTAAGTAGGGTAGACTGCTTGCTTCGGCTAGTCTATTGCTGGATGTTGACAACTCTATGGATAAATGGGGGTAACTCCCGTTAGGGTTATAATAAGGCCGTGGAGTATATAGGTATGTAGCGTACCCAAATTGAATAAAGTCGAAAACTGGAAGACCAGATGATAACTAAATTTTGATGCTTACTAGAATGAGCAAGCATTAAATCGTAGGAGAAAGCACCTGGACCTATGGGTGTAAAACTTGCCGACAGAACAAAAGACAAAAATTTAAGATATAACTTGCAAATTTTTGTCAAGTGAACCAATGTTTTGTGCAGAAGAAAAGAGAGACCAGGGTCATTTGGATTTTTTGGAGAATCCCCACGAGTGCGGTTCCATCACTTTATTTGAACTTCATCTCCAAGCACATAAAAGAGTATGGAACCCATTAAAAAGGAACCACTAAAAAAGGTTTTAGCTATTCGTAGGCAATGGCTGAATCCAAGGCAACGACTACCCACATATACCGTCACAAAAAGTAAAGAGGCCCTAGCCCTAGTAGTAACCCGTTTTACGTCTAGCCATAGACTGGGCCGCAAGGAATTTTTAAGTGAAGATATACATGGACTAAGGCATAGACTGTGACGTTTCCTAAAATTATTTTCCAAGAAATTATTTTTCGAAAAAAATAATATATTTTTCGATAATCAATTGAAATTGGAAAATAAATTAAAAAATATTTTCTTTTATTCAATAAAAAAAAAATCTTCTTCCGCATGCACTCATTTTTAACGGTTTTTTAATTTTTAAAATTGATTTTTTAATTTTTTTTAATTTTTTTTTATTTTTCCCTTTCCTTTTCCTTTTATTTTTCCTTTTCTCTCTCTTTTTTTCTTGTTCATTGGCCTTAACTTGCCAACTATAGCGACCGGCATTGACGAGCTCCGGGTTCTTGTTCATTGGCCTTAACTTGCCGACTATAGCGATCGACATTGACGAGCTCCGCCTCACTCCAAACCGACAAGGCTCGAGCTAGCTTATGATCGACGACCGGCCAAAGCCAAGAAAAAAGAAGAAAAGGAAAGAAAGAAAAGAAAATATAAAAATAAAAAGAAAAAGGAAACGTGTTTGATAAAAAAAGTGAGATGAAAAAAATTATGAAAAGTATTTTTCTCACTTTTGATGGTATTTTTTTAATAATGAAAAACATTCTCCTTAACTAATTCATTTTTCATGATTTTTCATGAGATGAATGTCAAAAAATTCGAAAATACTTTTTCTGGAAATTATTCTCCATAGAAGAACTTGGACCATCAAAAGTGAGGGTTAATTCCAAAAAAAGACAAACTTGGTCGATGGACAAATCCCAAACTTTTTTTCTCCTAAAAAAAGCATCAACTTTAGGTTAATGGACAAATTTGCCCAAACTTTTTTTTGTCTTATAAAAAAGCATTTAACTTTAGGTTGAGTGACAATTTTGGCCCAAATTTTTTTGTTTGGAAAAAAAATCATCAACTTTCACTTAAATTCTAAATCTAGCCACCATTTACTTATATTCATTGATTGTCCTTAATCCATGTGCACTTGTTGGCTAACACCATCCATTTTCTTCTTGTTTAAGTCATAGCTTGAAAAATAACAGTGAAACTATGCCATCCCTATACTTCACTAGCAAGTAAAAAAATCTCCCGATTGAATTTCTCTCGCTAGACTTTATGGTTTTGTCATAATATAAACTGTAGATCACCGCCTTGTCAAGAAAAACCATGGATGAGATCCACCAACCTCACAACTAGAACTTTTTCTCTTGAAATAAAGTTAACTTCATATAGAAAGTTAATGGTAAAGGTTAGATTTTGGATAGGAGTGAAAGTTTGTTATTTTTTATAAGACAAAACAAAAAAATAATTAATTGTCAATTAACCTAAAGTTTGTCTTTTTTTTTATGACAAAAAAGTTCGGGCCAGATTTTCCCGACCTAAAGTTTGTTTTTTTCACGACAAAAAGTTTTGGCCAGATTTGTCCATCAGCCTAAAGTTGATGCTTTTTTATGGAATTAGCCCTCAAAAGTGATGGGTTCCACATGGCCCTTACACTAATGCGCGATCCATAAGATTTTAGTGGTCCCTTTCATTCTAGTTAATGTAACGTTCTCACCGCGACATGCGTACTTTGGAGATTACCCTGGTTAGCAAAGAATTAAAACTTCGAGGGTTTATCCTCACAAGTCTCACGCCATACTAGGATGTAGAAATTTGTCTAATTCTGATTCTGCACATCAAAACTACGTCGTCGGCATCATCCAGCTCACCAGAGAAATAAACAGCCCCGTCAGAATTTACAAGCGAGTCGTTCCAAAGAGAAACAAATAATAGCCAAGAAAAACCATAAGTTTTCCACAAGGAGTGGAGAAACAGGATTGACTAGCCTCCTTGAAAAGAAAGTTTTCACTCAGTCCAAAACTTCATAAATGACACAATAATTGCTCTTATAACAGCAAATATAGGATTCATTGGCTGCTTGGAAGAATTCTTGGATGACACTTCCCATGATTCACTGCCAAAGAGAAATCAAACCAACAAAACAAGTCAATAATCGTGAAGATTTGGTAACATACATGGATACATTGCAAACGACGGACTTAGCAATACAACTGCTGGCATATAGAATTGCGTACATGCATCCCATAGGTTTATGAGTGAGTCAGCATGATTATTTAAGGATATATTCCAACATCACAGATTGCTCTCTCCCAAAGTGCAACAATCCACAATGAACAGATGTATTTCTGAATAATGAGAATACTATACTTACAGATTAATCCTGTCTAAGGGGGGATTGATTCCTTTCTGGACGCTGCCATTAGGTTGAACATTAGGTTCAGGTTTTAGCTCCGGCGCTTGCGATGACACCTCACTGTCAGTTTGAGTGGAATTGCTATCTATGCTTTCAGAATCAACACCGCTGGGAATATTTCTAGCCTGTAAAGACATTTCCTTCAGTTCAGAGACCAAAATATGTAAATATTGATCAGTGGATGATGATTTAAAGCCAGTTCGCAACATATCCGAGAATGTGCCAAATTGGTTTGAAAATGTACAAAACATTACACAGTAATGTCCAGAGAAGGATTTCGTATCAGAAAATTACAAGCAGGTTAAGCCATTTCAAGAAAGGAAATCAAATGGTACATCAATCAACAAACAAAAGGCCAGCATAATTGACAAACAACTGGCTCTTACAACTGCATGTTCACAGTTCCATTGTCCACTGTGAAAGTGAGCCAAAAGGGAAATGAGGGCGAATACATTAGAAGGATCAGCCAAATTCCAGTAACTTGACTAATAGGCATAAAAAAGAATAACATTTTCCACGGTAAAAATGATAATACCACATTTCTCTTTCATTTCATTAGCAGTATCATGATTAATAGGCTTACATACGTCGGCATTTATCTGTTTCACAACCTGCATTCCTTGATACAAACTCGAAATTCATCAGCTACCACAAAGATCAGAAATCCAAGGGCATATCAAAAGTTAAATCTAGATCTCCATTTATAACCATTTACCATTTCTACATTTTCCTAAAAGTAATTTGACATAAGGACATGAAGATGCTTAACAATTAACTCCAACAAAAAGATAGTTTCTCAAGCTCATTTGTCTCAACTATTCAAGCTTATTTAACATTTCCAAATACATCTGTATGTTACATACAAAAATTGACATGTTTCATCCTGTGGAACCAATTTTCTGTGAATATCTCTTTTGTCTGTCTGTTTTAGAACACCCAAAGTTCAAATATCTCCAAGAGTAAAAAGGCAAGTTTTTATTAGATCCCCAGTATATATGCTTCAAAGGGCTATCATCTTATCATGGATGTTTCACCTACAAGAAAACGAGGGCAGCTTTGCAAGCATTTCTAGAATAAGGCCACATAAAAGAGACCACTCACTACGCAGCCTCCGACACATACTTCAACAAAACAATGAGTTATCTATCTGTCATTCTCATTTTAAGTATCGAGTATATTTCCACCGCATCCCCCTATGATTCGCACTGAATTCATTCGCAACTTTGGTACTTCACTATATAAATGTCTAAGTATCTTCTCATGCAAAAGCTTTCACAGATGAACGCTCAACAGATCATAGAAGAAAAGCAAGTGCTCACCTCCGCTCCAGCAGCATTCCCATCTTGTTTGTATTCTGCAGGTGTTGAACTCAATCCTTCAACACTAACCGATGCATCATTGGCATCCATGCTGCCATCAGCATCACAAGGAATGTTCTCCTTGGGAAATGAGCCATTAGAATTTTTTAACAGAGAATCGGCAAAGTCTTCCACGACTTCCACATCAACTAAATGAGGTATTTGTCCCAGTGGACCAGCTGAAGCTGAAACTTCCGCTGTGTTCTCCTCCATTGAATGAATTTTTTCTCGTGAATTCGTCTCATACAACACAGCACTGTCGCTTCCCGATACCAGATGTGCCTCTACATTTTGTTCTTGTGAAGCTTCATTCCTTCCTTCACCAACACTTCGATCTACACAGTCATTTGGCTTACTGACAGATCTCAATGGAAAAGTCTCTACTTCTACACTGGTCAAATTAATTGATTGAGATGTTGACTCAGCAAATGCATTAAGATTCTTCCCAGCTTCTTCGACTCCATTTTCAAGAAATTCTGTTGATGCCAATCCATCAAACTCTTTTGATTTGATGTCTACTTGGCTTCCATTGACAATTTCTCTGTCCTCAACCTTCGGTTCTTGATGTCCATTAGAGCTTCCAACAGATAAAAATCCAAGCTCCCTGGGGTCAGCCTGTTGATCCAATTCTTTTGAAGGTAAGGAAATAGCAACTTGAGTTTCAGTGGCTATTGTACCAAGTGGATTTTGTTCCAAGAACTGATCAATGCTCTGCCCATCCTGAACAAACTTAGCAGGTCCCAGAACTCTATTTTCTTGGATTATCTCACGGACAATCTCTCTTACAGTGTAGAATGATCCACCAACTTCCTTGTGTGTTAGATTTAGTGAGGGGAAATTCCCATCATTTGATTTCTGGTACCTGCAAAGAAGTACCAAAAGTAAATTATAACATCCAGTATGATTTCCCAAAAGTAGTCACAAAAGAAACTGAACAGCCATAAGGAGGTTCAATGACTTGTGGGTAGAAGAAAAAAGACATTCTACACGAATCCTTGTCCTCCTTTGGCCTAATTTTCCATTTGAAATTTTTGAAAATACAATGGGAACTTACTCCTTACTATTGCTACTGAATGAGTTTCAGCAGCAGTGCTTAGCAGAATATTTGTCAAATCCTTATCAGAGTTTGAGAGGTAGAAAGTTAGAAAATTTACAGATATAACATGTCATCTTTGACCAGGCAGAGTGAAATCTTTGTAAATTGAAGTTCAGTAAGATGGATTAAGTGGAAGAGATTCAAAGGAATTGAGACCATAGACTCAGCTTGAATTAGTCATACCATCTAAGTATTTCATCAAGGTATCATCGCCTCCGAAGAAAGAGAAGGTTTGTGCAGTAAAATACATTATGTCCAAAGGCCATAAAAAATGACAACTTTGACATGGCCAAATAGCAATAAAAATTCCCACCTTTTCTAATCTATCAAATTTTATCCCCAGCTTAAATTTTCACGTTCCAATATTATATCAAAATCTATCTGTACACTAGACTCCCCCAAAAAATTGTCTTTTGATTTCCTGTTTGCCCTCTTCAACTTTAAGTAATTATAATATTGCAGTAAAGACTCCATTATTTTAGAATAACGTAATTTTTCATTCTCTTCATACCAAAAATTTCATAAACAGTTTTATAAATAAAAAAGGTTGATATGGAGCCAGATAAATATTCTCCCTTGAGTTAAACATCTTTAAATTAGTCCCCTTTAAATATCCTGCCTTGTATACCAGAACTTGATAAATCTTCTTTCTTTATATTTAAATTGATATCCTTCTTTTAGCATGATTAGAAAACAAGCAATAGGTCTTATTCGCACTTGGGAAATAGAAGAAAAGGGGGGAAGGAGGGAATCCTACGAATAAAAATTAAATAAATAAATAAGAGGAAGGCCAAAATAAAATTTTGAATCCAACGGAATATTTTCTCTCACAAATGATGTCAAAGGAACTGTGATAGATTTTAAACAAATTCAAAAAGGTTAGATATTTTAAGGATAGGATTAAAAGGTAATGATAAAATTGAAAACCTTTAAAGAGGTAGAGAATTATTATGTCTTTTGACCATTTGATATTTAGCAATGAGAGTGGGAAATAACAAAGACTCAAAAAATTATGAGACTAACTTATTAGAGAAGGTAACAGGAACTGGAGCTATTTTACAGGAGAATTTTCTTCACTTATCCCATCAACCCACCAGTGTTAAACAGGTTGACTGAGGTAATCATTCCCTGTCAATATTAGGATAGATCGGGCAAAAGGTTGAACTTCCAAGGCTCAATATTTTACCACTGGTTATCCTATAAAATGGAAGAACTCAGGGTGCCATGTCTTGCTTTTTATTTTGCTAGTCATCATGCTTGTTGAGGAGCTTTAAAGAGAAGCTGATGCACTTACTTCTTTATGAATGCTTCAACCATTGATTTTCTCTCCTCTTTCGATCGACGGATTCGAGCCTTTCTTCCACTATTCTCAGACTCATTACGCTTTGCCAAGGCAAATGTCTGCCCGACCCAACCACCTTTAATACCATGCATGACTTTGGTAAGATCAGCAGCTTTGTAGATTTTAAACTGCATAAAAGAACGTCAAGAGCAGAATTAGTTAGAGGGACACAAGTAAAGCACACCTAAATTGACTAACAAGTACCAAATTAAACAATTGCACTACAAAACTAGGGCGGCGGATGCAGAAGGCAATCAAAAGCCCAAATTACACAGTAATGCAATGCTGTTAAACAAGGATTTGACAGTCCGAGACAATTTCTCACGTCCAAGATTCACAGCTTATGCAATGAATATGTCAGTCAATCACGAAATGATCTTGACAGAAAGAGCTGCTACATTCAGAGTAGGGATTTCTCTTAGATTATTTAAGCTGGAAGTTGAGCCAAATGCTGAAATGTATTGGTACACTAGAAACAAGCTAAAATAGTGCAATCGTGAAGACTTCTCTAGCATGCAAAGAAAGAAGATAGATCAGACTACAAGAAATAGGCCAAGAGATGGAAAAGAAAGTAGGATAGCCAGACGAAATATAGAAAGAGGGAGGCTTGGTAACTAGTAATGGAAGCAGCAACTACAACCATCCAAACACCTATAAGCCAGAGAACCCAAGAAAGAAAAGAAATGTGGTGATGGCTGCCTCCAATTCAGACTGTGCGACAACACATTGTGTTGAAGTTTCTGATAGCCAAAGAACCCAAGAAACGGAAGAAATGTGGCCATGGCTGCCTCCAATTTAGACTGCACAACATCACATCCAGTCGGCTCATCTCAGTAACAAAGGGTCCATCAGCTTTCCCTCTCAATTCATCACACAACACTACCCACATACCAACCAGCGCTACATTACGCGAGACCACAAATTCCAAACGCGAGGCAAAAAGGAACAAATCCATAAAAAGAAATCTCAAACCTTCACTCACCCAACTCGCTCCAAGATCAAGCGCAACGACAACGACGCCTCAACCAGAGCCAGTCAATTTCCAGAGAGACAGGCAACTAACTAAAGCACACCTCCCCTCCACCCAAAAAAACAAAACGACGAACGAATCCCGGGAATTGCCAGGAAAACCCATAGCAGCAGGGGCGACCACATAAGCCTCCCCATGCAAATTGAACAGCCAAATCAAGCAACGACGGCGAATAGCACGTCGACAAGCACCTATAAAGTGGAGATTCCGCTGGGCTTGAAAATGCATAAAATCACGAAACACCCAAAACCCAAAAACATAAAAAAAGGAGCACAAACGACATAGTCAGAATCTACTCATTTCACGAAAGCATGTGCGAGTAATGCGAGCGAGAGCAAACATCGGAGCGCGGAAGCGAATGAGCAGGAGATCGTCAGCGGGCGAGTGCTTCATTTTACCTTGAAGAGAGAGAGAGAGATGAAGGTTTAGGATGAGGGAAGCCAAACCCAAAAACCCTACACAGCTTCAGCGCACACTGCAGTGACGAGACGAAAATTTAGCGCTCCATTCGTCCAGCCGAAATGATACGAAATGCCGCTCGATGGCAATGTTGTAATATCAGCATCGCTCGGGGTCGAATTCTTCCCGTCGAGGTGGACGCCCCCATTCGGAGTAAAATTCGGCCTCGTGCAGTGCGGAATCTCCTCTCATCGTTTTTCGGACCGTTTTTTCATTTATATGTTATCATCAGACATTATGCTTTGCAAGTTTATATTTATATCCACTAAGTGTCTTCTACACACGCAATTTTACAAAGCAAAAATTTTCAGCTTCGAAGGGGGTAAAGATATAGTCATTTAGTGTAGCGCGTGATAAAATTTTTATTTTTATATTTTTCTGTTTTTTAGTTTTAACAAATTTGAAATAAATCCGTTTTGATAATATAATTTCATTTTTCTATTTTTGGAACAGGTTTTTATTTCAAAAATAGATTTGGAATATAAATCGAAGTTAAAATTTTTAAATTTTCTATTTCTAAAATAAAAATGAGAAATCAAAATTTTTATCATCATTTACTCTTGTCACCGCCCATCGCTTACTTGTCGCCCGTGGGATGCCAGACGCCCGCCGCCAGTTGCCTGCCACCCGCCACTGGCCTTGGCCACCACCACTAGACGTCGGTCGCCAACCACCACACTCTAGCCACCGCACTCCGCTCGCTCATTGCCAATTGCCGGTCGCCAAATGTCGAACGCCCACCGATCGTTGGCTGCACATTGCCAATCATTAGATGCCGGAGGCTCATCACCAACCACCGAGATATTTGCCGAAGACCATCCGCCGCCGAATGTCGACCGCCCGCCACTCGCCGCCTCCTGTCGCCGAACTCCGGATGTTGGACATCGACGTTGAACTCCAGACATCGAACACCATTTACCAATCGCCGGACTTTTGTGTCGGACTTCGGACTTTGGCCGCTCACTACCGGTCACTGGACTTGGTGTCGGATGCCGAACGTTGAACTTTAGACTTCGCCGCCGATCGCCAGTCACCGAATGTCAAACGCTGGTCACTAAACGCAGACTTCACCACTGGACATCAGTCATTGTCGCTCTTAGAAATAGAAATTTTATTTAGTATCAAAAATTTTTTATTTTAGAAATAAAATTTTTGAATTGTTATCAATAGCGTTTGTTTACTCAAAAACTTATCCATGAAAAGAGAAATTGATTTCTGTTCCAGAAATTGTCACTTGCACCCTTAAGAACATTTGGACTCGCGTCACTATCTCAATTCTACACACAGAAATAAAGAAAATTCTCACCTCCCTCAGACAACATGCGGTTCAAACTACTTTCCACCGTCTTCGAAATTCGATAAATGTTGATTAATCGTATTACATTACCCGCTTTCTCAACGTCTAAACGGTGTGAACTAGGTTCGGGGTCGAAATGACAGTAACGATCACTTCTTTATACCCCGGATCAGGTATGTCGAAGGATCATAAAATTTTCACCAAAAGGGGGGGGATTCATTTCAAAGAAATCTAAGTCTGTTGTCAAAGAATTGAAACCTGGAATTAAATTTGAACGAACATAAATTCTGACACCCTCCATCAAAGATCGCCTTTTGACATCGTGAAGAATATACATCAGAGAAAGAATAGTGATTTTTGCCTAAGACTGAACTCTTGAGTGGTGGAAAAGAATTTTGAACTCAAACTTTGTGTGTGCGCTCTTTGGAAACCAACTGTACCTCCTGCCGCTCGAATCGACCGAACAAAATCTCCTCGAAAAATTTGTGAATCAACTGCAGCTTACGACGGAAGGCCCTCCTGGATCTTCCCAGCCTTCAAAAGAATGAATCAGGCAATTTCCCCCACAATATGCTGCATTTCCTCGTTTCGAAGCTGGAATAGCCTGTGAAGTGTTAGAAAACTTTTGCGTGTTAGAATTGGCCACCTCAATCGAGGCTGCCGCTCATGTCCTATCCCCCTAGGGATTTCTGCTTGTACCCGTGTTTCATCCTCTCATTGAGTTTCTCCCGTGTCTTTCTCTTTTTATCCATCTTTAGCCTATACCTTTCTTCTCTCTCCCTTTCATAGATCCCTTGCCAGTGCACTTCCCCACTTAATGGCCACAACCATGGCTCTCTTGGATTGTCACCATCATCGGCAGCTTCAGCTAAATCTTCATCCATACTCTTCAGCAATGTAAAATTGAAGTATTTTGCCCACATATATTCCCTTCTAAGCTCGACCGGATGCTGCTCTGAGAGTGAACCTGTATGTGGGTCTAGGTAAACCATCTTCCTGGCGCTGTGGTAGGCCCACACATTGACAAGAAGTTCCAAAATACGACAATAACAATGCTTTTTCTGTTGAGCAAAGAAAACCAGAGTTACCTCCAATGTCCACGGCAGTTTGTAATTCTCAAAAAAAAAAAAAAAACCAGAGACAAAAGATGTGCTCACGAATATCACAAGAACCACAATTACCAAACACTAAAACAACTTACCTCAGCCTCTGTTTCACCCAGTAAACAGAAATTGGTTGCGCTAGAATTTATATGCAAGGAGTCCAGAGAATCGGCAAACATCCTGCAATTCAGTTCAAAGTCGCATTTGACAATAAGCACATTCAGGGTTGTGCAGCTTACTCAAAAACTGGAAAATGCTGTAAACTGAAGAAGAGGCATTTGAATGGTCTCTTGTATGTCACCTGGTGAACATCATGAATTCAAGAAATGAAGGGGTCGGCATCACCCAGCTATGCAGGGTGGACCAGTAACCACCATCCTCTGGCATGGGAGGAAGAGCTTCTATATGTGACGGTAAAGCATATATCTTGCGGAAGGCTTGCTCAAAAGCATTTCTGCATGAATTTGGGTACACTGTCAGCTATTGAAATCTACATTTCTGCAATGTTGAGTAAAAGGTGTTAAAAGAATCCCTTAGGTGCAGGACAACCAACCGGACTCGTAAAATTTGAATTAGTTCAAATTTACTTTGCCTTTGGGGGAAAGAAACAAAGAAAATACGTTTTTCTTGCATTGAACAGTTGATAGTAAAAAATTGTTTTCAGTTCAGGAAAAGTATGAAGACCAATATAATCAAGTCTATCTCCACTCACTTCAAACTTATAAAATTGGACAGTTAAATCCACCTTCTCACTTTAAGTGCCTGAAGCAATTTCAAAGCAATCTCGTTCTCCAGTGTGGGGAGTTATTAAGGAAGCATTGCATACATAATAATTGCTCAAAAAACCTCTTCCCACGAGTTATAGGCTTATAGCACAAGGCTCCCTTAAGAAGGGATGAAAAATAAGAATAAAAACAGAAAGGAGGCCAGTATAATTTTTCCCTTATATCAGCAAAGACATTATATCTTGACAGCATTAATAGTACTCAAGCAAACATGACATACCTGCAGCCTCCTCGATTCAAGATGTCACACATAGACCAAAATGTGAGGACATCATTGCTTCCACTAACTCCACCATCCATGTCTAAACGTGCCCAAAAGTACATTACATCTCCTTTTTCCTCCCCTTGTACTGACTCTTCCAATACCTTCTCGGCTTTTGGGGATAATGAAACCTGGCAAAGAAATGATGCTCGATTTTTCATACAGCAATGGAAAAAAAAAAAAAAAAAAAAATTGATAGAAGTTTGAAAAGATCCCATGGTGCAGATACCGAGAGCTAAATCAATTTTTGCAACAAATCTGCTTCCATGTGGCTTCATGGATACAAGGAACCTAAATCACTGAAAATTTTATCACTAATACTACATTCCAGCAACATAAATGAGTACCTTCCTACCGGCAGTTCGCCATGATTGGAATCCAATCCAAGGTCTGCTGTGAATGTTATCTACCCCTTTTGCAATGGAAAACATTCCTCCCATCTCACATAGAATATCCCGATAATAAGTGTTATTCAGAAGACAAAGCCGGCTGACTGCATCCACATCATCTGATCTCAATCTCCTTGCTTTCGTTGACTGCCATGCAAAGTTGAGGATGAGTAAATGGCAAAACAGCATTATGCATATGAACAATTGACGACGGTGCAAGAACCAGGAGAAATCTGCCAAATGAAACTAAAATACTCTGTGTGCGCCATGGACCATCATTATTCACCATAGTAAGTCACCAATTTTTGCCAAGAGAAAAGGTTCACCAATTAATCTTCAGAAAATGCTCATCATTCACTATTCAGCTTCTCGACCTAAACCAAGTTTCAAACTGTACACACTAAACATCTCAAAATGTTTCCACAGTACATGCTGATCCCTCTTTTCAGACATGTTGGTTAATGTCAGTTTGGTCAACGCTGGCTTATCTGTTAAAGGAATTAAAAGTGCTAATTCACCAGGCAATGTCAGTGCAACATAACCAAGACAGTGTCCTATAATTCTTAAATCATCAAAGAGGGGGAAAAGAATGCTAATGCTTCATCAGCCCAATTAATTAAATGAAGATTCACATTGTTCACATAATATATTGAATTAAGAGGCTGGTTGATAAAAATATAATAGTGACTCAAGGAACTTACAAGACTTAAACCCCGGTACAAAGAACCATGATGAAGAAATGACGAAGCTCCCGCCCCTTCGTATATCTCATAAATGCATACTGACTGTCCTGTCCTTTCCAGTTCTCCCTCATCCCTTTCATTTGCTTCAAAACTGAGCTTCTCGGATTTCCGTGCATTACGGTATATGTCATTCCATGAGCCAGGATCTCTCTCCATTCTTTCTTCAAGCTGAAAGTGGTCACAGAATCATATTTTCAGATGTCTTTTCTTTCTTAAACAGCAGTAAAAATATAAAAATATCTAGTATGCAAATACAAAAGAGAACCTTTGATCAGAGAATCCTGAAAGTGTCATATAAAATATTGCATACCTCTTCCTTTTCTACTTTCTCAAACTCTTCGATTTGTTCTATTTCCTGCAGAACTGCCCAATCTTCTTCTGTGGGAAAATCTCCAATAGTATCAGTTTGATTCTCAGAGGCATTTCTAAGATCCACAAGGTCAGTCAATTCTTCCTCAAGAGTATATACTACACCAGCTTGTGTTAAATCCTCATGAGGCATGTCAACGGCATCCTCATTTATTTCACCCTCCAATAAATTCCAGTTCCATGACAGCTCTTCAAGCTTAGCAACAGGACCGGGCAAAATGGTATCTGATGGAAAATCAAGTATATTCTCCAAAAGTTTCACATATGTACTAATGCATTCTGATGCCATCATGTTCTTAGCAAGCAGTTTTCCAGAAGAAGCAACAGTGATGGCAAACTCAGAAAGTCCACCATCTGCTATTAAAGAGGAGAATGCTCTCATCAAAGCATCAGGATTATGCTGTGGAAAAAGTATCCCGTGGACGCCATCAACAACCTGTAATTCCATTAGGTCCTTCAGAAAATCAGCTCGAACCAGAAAAAACTGTCCTCATGATTAAAAGAAGTGATGATGGGGAACTGAAATAGACATACATATTTTGTAATAATGGGAATGTCTGGGACAACAATGGGGATTCCAAACGTCATGCTTCGGACAAGTAATGGAGGAAAACCCTGCTCATCTTGAGAAGAACCATAAAGAACAATGTCTGCCATAGTCAATACGCTATCAACATCGGCATTTATGCCAAAATGCCTCACTGAACCCTGTAGAAGTCCCAGACGAGAAGCAATCTCCTAAAATATCAGAGAAACTACATCAGAAACACCCAACTAAGGTCCTTACCTCTGGTCCCTCCTTTACTTAATTATGCAGATAACAATACCATGCTAGAAACTAGGCAGACGGAATACAGCAGCAATAGCAGCAGTCGTCACAACAATCACAAATGGTCAGCAGACACAGAGAGCAACATTTTCTTGAAAGTTGAAGAAAATGCCAACCTTTGTAGGGAAAAAGAAGTGTCCTTGTTTATTACTTACAAAATTTCTCTCAATGGCCCAACAGATTTAACATAGCTGTCTCCTATCAAATTATTCTCTTAAGAACATATACAATTCTGAAATTTGTCACACATCTATGGCAACAAACTGTCTGCATCGCCAAATTTTATCATCACCTCTGGGCCAACATAAGACATACAACTAACTGAAGAAACGTCAAGGAGAAAAAGTTTACAAGGGAAGCAAGGAGCAAAAGAAAGAAATTGTAGTCCTTTTTCAAACCATAAGCAGTAGAACAATAACCAATTAATTCTATTTTCAACTCATAGTTGTAACTCAATTTTTCTGAAGATAAACCCAGGAGCATGATAAGCCACTTCTCTTACACTCCAATGGATTTGCTTTCAGCATCTCTAAAAACAAATGCTGCCACAATAAAGACATATTTAATTGGTCACATCATTTTCACCGCAACTCTTTTGTTCATTTACTCATTCATGAAAAGGATAGGATATTTCTGAAAATTAGCTAGCAAAATGAGTGGAAACAATCAGGTACCTGGAACGCATCGTCACTGTCACCAGTCGAATTGCCACACAAGAAAACAAACTTATAAGACCCTCCATCACTTCTCCTTGCATACTTTACCAGCAAAGGTCCTATGGCATGCATTGCCACAGCATAATCCCATGATAGCTCGTTGTAGAATAAAGAACTTCCAATGACTAGAACTACCAAATCATCTTGTTCGAATCCATTGAGTTCCCTCAGTTGATGCTTAAAATGAGTCTGGCTATACCTTTCTGCAGACCAGACATCAACTGGAGATCCAGGAATGACAAAGAAGTTCCCAGTGTCAAGCACACTATATAACATCTGATCCAGGAAGACATAATAAGCACTGCAGAAAAGGACTTCCTAGGTGGCCGAAAAGAAGTGAAAAACCACCACAAACAATAAGATTAGCAAGATTACCGGAAGAGTGAAATCAGGAAACACGATGACATCAGCTCTGCTGAAAGTGTTTCTCCACAGAGTGACAAGATGTTTCCAGTCCATTTCCTCATAAAATGGAATGCGTTTTGCAAGGACATCATCTTGAATTACCCATACAAGAGGCACTGAAGAAAAAGGCTCCTGCATGAGGCTGCAGAAATATGAAACTCACTAAATAAAGTAACTGACACAAAAGCAATTGCAAATATGTCTTCTTGGTGTGAGCATCTGAGCCAATGACAGCCCCTTCCCTCTCCCCCACCCCCTCCCCCACCCCCCAACCCCCCACCCCTGACCCTATACCTGCATAAAAAACCTCACATGCACATGCACAGGCACACGAGTGCGCGGACAGAGCGAGCACCTAGCACTAAAATTGACTAAAGGCTGGGATATACATCTCCAGTTTTTATGATGAGAAGGCGAAATTCAGGCCAAACTAGAAGATCAGCTTTTTGCAGAGTCAGAAATTCCATCTTCTCTATCGTCTCATTAAAATTCCAATAATGTTAATTCGAACTAAAATAGGAAACGATTAACGTTAATAAATGTCCATGATCAGTACTCAGAAACACCGAAACACACCTAATCCACTCATCAGTGGGCTAGATCATCTATTATGAGAATATTGTAAATTGAGTGCGGTCTGTTAAATAAAAATTTATTGCAGAAGTTTCAGATAATATGAATGCAAGCCAAACCACGAGTAAGCAAAGAAGAAACATTTGCTTTACAGAATTGCATGATTTCTTGACAGCTATTGGACTCTATTTGACTCCCCATGCACAAAAATTTTTATTTGGGTTCTTGCTCCTGATTACCGACTTGTTGAGTACAGTTCAGTTATGCTCATGTTCTGAGATTCAACCATAGAGCTCCATTTGCACGAGAGAGAGAATTAAGATACATATCCGACATACACCATAAGCTAGTTGATTCATCAGCTCAAGCTTTTTGAAGAAGTAACTGCATAGCATTTTATTCTTCCATTCCAAAGCAGCCCCTTTTCTTTACTCCAAGGAATGAAACTTCACTTTTGTTACTATAAAAGTATCCTTATAGTTCTTCCCTTCTTCTTTTTTCAATTTTTAGTCTTCTGAGTATATATTATTTTGAAAATGCTAAAAGCACACTTGAACTTTATAAGCATCCTTATGGGTTAGCTTTTTAATAAATTGGACATTGTTGAAAATTACCAGGATCCCTGCAACTTTAAGTCTAGATTAGCTCTGTAACTTCAGAGTTGATGAGGAAAGAGAACTTAAAAAAATAAACTTGATTCATTATTATTAGACTTTAGATTCCTTGACTACTTTAATCCCAAAGATTTTTGAAGATAGCCAAGGAAAGATGTCACCATAGCACTTAGTCATCATCGATATTATTGATATCTAATAAAAATCGGCATGCATAAGATCCTTCATTCGGAAATGATCTTTAAACAGTAACATTACTAATATCTTTACTTCAACAGAAAGCAGTTGAGCATCTTATCCATGCCCAAAACAATCCTAAAATCTGATTTCCCAGGTAACGCACTGAGTGGGAAAGTTAAGCAAGTAACACCATACGAACAAACTTAAGCATGCACAGAAAACGAGCACAACTTTAAACAAGGGAAAAAGAGAAACAAACCTCGAAACGGCCTCTTTTGCTTCAATAGAATCAACAATAATACCTTCATAGCTGAAAAGAGTAAGCAGGAGTTCAACTATTAATAATTAGTAAGAAAAATTGTAGAAGCCCATTAATGCCAACTAAAGCCATATATAACATCATACATTGACCAATCAACATGGCCATATTGCTCAGGACCCAGAACTGAAATCTGACTGGCTACATCCTTCCAGACAGGAAGAGCTTTGCCATACTCTACCGCATATATCTGCAGAAATGTCATCAGGATGGTGCATTAGATCATTGGAGGGTTTAAATAATTGAAAAGTGAAAACTTCAAAAAAGGAACATGCCATGACCATCATTCTGTCATTTCTACAGTGTAGCCAAATTTATATTTACTGGATGGCAATTCTGGGTGACATCAAGAGCAAAGCCAGAAATTTAAATCAACATTTGCTTCTACAAATATTAAAACATAATAAGATCCAAATATAAGCTTACCTGAAACGTGTAACCTAGTTTTCTTAGATTGCTCACAACGGAAAAGAGCATCAAGAACTGCGGATCCTTCCTCAGATTCCCCAAAACCTAAAATTCACAAAGCACCCAATAAGGATGATGAGTTTGCTAAAAAAAACACATGCATACACAAATGAACCGGCGCAGATGATGGCACAGAAAGATTCTACTGTCCCCAAACGTAATGCAATATCGAGAACTAGCAAAAAAATAATCACCAATTCATCTGATGACCATCATCACATTCATGGCAGCACAATCGAGAAGGATATAACTGGTGATTTGGTCTTTCAGATTGACCGTCACATTGCCGTCTCATCTTAATTTTTGTACTAGGTATTTTCTGAAGGCACAAGGCATGAGTCTGAATGGCACTGCCATCAGAACAGGAGCTTGATTCCAGATAGCTACATTCAGCTAACAATGAGATTATCAAATCCCAAATGGATAAAATAGAAAAGCTGCTTTGAATTCACAGCTTATTCACGCCAATGCATGAAACGACACAGCAGGCGTTATTACTCGAAGCACCAGCAAAGTTTGAATATGGCAAACGTTAATAATCAATGAAGAACATTTAGGCATGCAACGAGTGAAAATCTCCGAACGCATGAGATGCCCAATTGCAATAAGCGCCAATTCTAACTACATTGCCTCAAAAATATTAAGAAAATTTCGATTTAAGGAAAAAGGACGGATGGAAAGGAACCGAGATCAGATCAAATCAAAACTTTCCCAAGCTGGCACAGGCTACTTCGACTTTAGAAGCGAATGAAATTGCGGGAAGATGGATAAGCACTCTCACAAGAGCAAGCCTCGGGGCCCGAACGCCGATCCTCGTCTCCGACCGCGCCCGATCCAATCCCCCTCCCTCCGCCAGCTGCCGCGACGGCACGAACTTGAGCGTGCTGCCGAACTTGAGCCCTTCCCTCACCGACCCCCGCCGGGCGCCACCTTGCTTGAACACCGACGTGATCGAGCTCTGCAGCACCATCGACGCCATCGCGAATACGAACACCGCAAGCAGTATCGCCAAGTAGAGCAGCGACTTGCCCCGGAAAGGGGGCATGAGGGAGGAGAGCCCGAGGCCCTTGCGGTTGGCCCTGCCGTGGTGGGCGCGGCTGGCCCGGAGCAGCTGGCGATCGGAGGGGGGCAGGCTCTTGGCGCCGCCATCCCGGGAGTGGCGGTCGGGGCCGGGGCTAGGGTTCGAGTTGCGCCGGAAATGGAATCTGCCGCGGATCGAGTGGGACGCGGCCGCGGCGGTGGGGGTGGCGTCGTCCATCGTGGCCGGAGGAGATCGGGTCCGCGGCGCCGTCGTTCATAAGAGGGGAGGGGGGCGGCGATCTCCGCCGGGGAAGCGCACGGGAAATGGGCGGCGGATCTTCACCGGAGACGATGAGATCGGGAAGATGGGGGCGTCGCCATTGAAGGAGGGGGTTCGATTTTTGGGGGGGTGTTGGCTCGGATGAGTCGACTCGGCTCGACTCGACTCGACGACGTGAGCGGAGTGAAGAAGAGAAGCTGAGATTTGTTCCGGTTTTTTTCTTAAAAATTTATTTATATATTTATTTTTGTATTAACTTTTCCCTGCCGACTTTTCACATGCAATTGAGTGGTTTTTGTTTAATGCGATTTTTTAAGAGAGATTAAAAAAATGGTCTTGAAAATTCTAAATACTTAACACGAGAGTACAGTTGTTTAAAAAAATAAGTGTAATTAAATTCTTAAAAGTTGTCGGTGTAATCAAATCCTATACATATGGGCGTTTGGTAACGTTTGCATTTTAAAAATTGTTAGGAATGCGAGAAATAGAAAAAAGTGTTTACGTTCCCAGGAACAATTTCCAACAAAAAAAGCGTGTTTGGTAAAAACTGTTCTAACAAAAAATAAACAAAAACATGTTTGGTAAATTTGGATAATTTTTTTATTTCTTTTATTTTTTCTATTTTTTTCTTATTTTTCCTTGTTTTTTTTTTCTTTTTCTTTTTTTTTTCTTTCTTTTGGCCGGTCCGCCAAGGCCTTGGCCGGCGACCGGCCGGCCGAGGGCCGAGCTCGCCCGGCCGGCGGCGAGGCGCGGCCTCGCCGGCCACCGCCAGGCGAGGCCGAGGCTCGCGGCCACCGCCAGCGAGGCCGAGGCTCGCCGGCCGCCGGGCGAGCTCGGCCTCGCCGGCCCGGGCGAGCTCGAGGCCGGATCCGGGCGAGATCGAGCTCGCCCGAGCCGGCGCGAGGTCGGCCTCGCCGGATTCGGGTGAGCCTCGGCCTCGCGCCGGCCGGGCGAGGTCGGCCTCGCCGGATCGGGCGAGCTCGAGCTCGCCCGCCATGGCGAGGCCGACCCTCGCCCGGCTACGGCGAGCCTCGGCCTCGCCGGGGACGGCGAGCGTCGGCCTCGCCGGGGCCGGCGAGCCTCGCCGTGGGCCGGGCGAGGCCGCCGACCCTCGTCGGCCGGTCGCCGGCCGTGGCCGAGGCGGCGACGGCCTCGGCGTGAAAGAATAACAAGAAAATAAAAGAAAAAGAAAAAAAAAAAAGTGTTTCGATTTGTGTTAAAAAAGAAAGTTTTTTTTTTTTTGTTGTTTTTTTTTGTTCCTAACAAAAGAATAAAAGGAACGTAAACGCACACAAACGCGCGTTTTTTCTTTTTGTTAGGAACAAAAGAACAGAAATTTTCGTTTCTGGGACAGAAATTTTGTTCCTTTGGAAACGAAATAAAGGCCAACCATGCAGGCCCTATATAGCTCAAGGGAAAATTTTGATTTTTTCTTATTTTATTATACATGAGTTGATGTATCGCTTTTTTAAGTACTTTCTTAAAGTGTGTAACTTTTAATTCCTTAGTCCAGTAGTACCTTCTTCCTCGATCTGGACCTCGAGCGAACGTGGCCATTGGCCGCTCGAGCTTGAGAATCCACGGCTAGATGTGGGTACGATGCCTGCAACCAATTTAGGGTGTCGTTAGTTCAGTTCAAATTAATCCTTAGCAAGACCTTAAAATTCTATGACCACCAGGAAAAGTTAGATAAAGACTAATCCAGGCCTCGAAAAAGATACTAGCCCCAATGCTAGACTCCTCTAAACCTTCTTCAGAAGGTGGGCTAGCAGCCTTGGATCCGAGAAACTTGACCAATTAAATTCAAGGGGACCCCGGAAATGAAGGGGTCCTCCCCCTTTTTGGACGGACAATTTAAGGTGTGAATAGTTCAATTTAGATGAGTTCATTTCAGTTCGAATATTCGGGAAATTTAAATTGAATTATTTGGATGTGCATTCAATTTAAATTGAATCAATACTCAAATCATAGATTCGGCACAATTATTTCGGTTTTTCTTTTTTATTGTATTAAGAAGAAGTTTTAGTAAACAAAGAGACAGATTATATAAATTATAGCGTTATGAAGATGAGCAATTTTCAGTTCGGTGAAGTTAACCAAATTAGAATTTAAAAAAGTGGTTATTTTTTTAATTACCCGAACAAAAGAATATGAAAATTCAATTTGGTTCGATTTTCTAATTCGATTCCGATGCCCTTAGTGACCATGGCCGGATCTAGATAAAAGCTCGTGGCCATGTCCAAAATTTTTTTGAACTCTTCAATGCGAAAAGAACCCAAGTAATAAGGATTTCAGACCAAGAATAAAATCCAATAAATTAGAAGATGAAGTGGGAAAGAATTAAAAAAAAAAAAAAAGGATCCGATTCATTTTAATTTTTATTCTTTTTTCCCGGATCACCAACTAATCTCCCCAAAATGTTGAATTTTCTCAGCTTCAGTAGAATTCGATGAGCTTTGATTTTTTCGCCCCATTAAGAAAGAAGACGAATGCTAGTCATTTTGCTTCGTTTTCTTTGCTTTGCTGCGACCAGGGAGAGAAGCATAAAGCAAGCGAAAAATGCCAGTCATCTCGTTATTGAAGCTTCATAAGAAGAGGCGTCGATTGAATAAGAAGAACCCAACTCCAAACTCCAAACTCCAATTGGCACTTCCAAGAACGACATGTTCACTTCTACATTTTCATCAACTCGACATCTATCTTAACGATAAATCCTTTTAACACCTCAGAATGAGAAAAAAAAGAAGGTCGAGAACGATGTTCCTCTTCGAGGCCAAATCTAGCCGCAGCCACGAGCTTCAAGCTCGAGTGACCCACGGCCATGGCCACTCAAGATTGTGGTCAAAATTTGCTGTCGTGGCCATTTGAGTTTGAAGTTTGTAAGAAAGTGAGAAACAGAGAGAGAATTTCTGTCTTTTTTGTATTCAATGTAACACAATTCGTGTATTTAATTACAAGAGATGAATCAATAAAAGGAAACTAGATATTCTCCTATTCTTCTAGTCCTAAAATAGACAAAGATTACAATCAATTACAATATGATATGATTTATAGAATCATATCTTCCAACACTCCCCCTCAAGCTGGTGGTCTGTATATGTCCAAGACGCCAAGCTTGTTTAGAAGATATGTATGTTGTCTTTGACACAATGGTTTAGTGAACATGTCCGCAGGTTGCTCTGAGGTTCTGATTCCTCTTGTTTCAACAATTCCTTCTTGGATTTTTTCTCGGGTAAAATGGCAGTCAACCTCTATGTGCTTCGTCCTCTCATGTAATACAGGATTTGCAGCTAGCTTGAGTGCTGAATCATTGTCACAAAAGAGCATAGATGGTCCTTTAACTTCTGCACCAAGATCTGAGAGTAATCCCCTTAACCAAACTATTTCACAAACTGTCTTGGCCATGGATCGATACTCGGCTTCAGCTGAAGATAAAGATACAGTAGATTGCTTCTTTGTCTTCCATGAAAGCAATGACTCCCCAAACTTGATACAAAAGCCAGTGATGGATCTCCTGCTCATTGGACATGTAGCATAATCCGAATCGCAATAGGCTGTCATTTCCATGTTGCATTTTCGGGAAAGAAGAATCCCTAATCCTGGACATGTCTTTAAGTATTTCACGACCTTCAAAGCTGCACTCATGTGAGATTGCTTTGGCTTGTGCATAAACTGACTGAGAGTCTGTACTGCATAGCAGATATCTGGTCTAGTCATAGTAAGATATATAAGCTTTCCCACAAGTCTCTGATATCCTTGCGGATCCTCTAGCAATGGATCATCAGAAAGAGATGATATACCAGCATCGTAGTCAAAAGAAGTCAGTTTGGCATTCTGCTCAATAGGAATAACCGCTGGTCTACAGCCTGAGAGTCCTGCTTCTGATATGATTTCCATAACGAATTTCCGCTGACTAAGAGAGATTCCCTGATCTGAACGAGCTATCTCAATTCCTAAGAAAAACTTAGGTGGTCCTAAATCTTTAATATGAAAAGTGGAATGTAGATACTCTTTAAGTCTTCTTACAGCAGAATCATCATTTCCCATGATAAGTATGTCATCTACATAAATCATCAAGTAAATAGATGACATACCTTTTGTCCAGGTGAATAGTGCATAATCATATTTGGACTGTTTGAAACCAGCAGCCATGAGTGCGTTGGTGAATTTGGCGTACCATTGTCGAGAGGCCTGCTTTAGTCCATAGAGAGATTTGCGGAGACGACACACCTTAGACTCCCCCTGTCTCCGTAATCCTGGTGGAAGATCCATGTAGATTTCTTCATCCAGGTCACCATGTAGAAAGGCATTATGAACATCCATCTGATGTAACGGCCAGTCACGGTAAGCAGCAACCGATAAAAAAGAACGAACTGTCACATCCTTCGCCACTGGCGAAAAGGTTTCATGGTAGTCAAAACCTTCTCAGTTGTGTAAACCCTTTGGCCACCAATCGGGCCTTGTACCGTTCAACTGAACCATCTGCTTTGTATTTAATCTTGTACACCCATTTACACCCAATGGGTTTTCGATCAGCAGGTAAAGGTACAACATCCCAGGTGTGGTTTTCCATTAATGCATGTAATTCAGCTGCCATAGCCTTTTGCCAGCGAGAGTCATCTCGTGCTTCATTATAACTAGACGGTTCTCGTTCTTCAGAAATGCGGCTTATACAGCATAAATGTTCTGGCGACAGCCTATTGAATGAAATATAGGACGAGATAGGATAACGAGTACCTGATGACCTCAAGGAACCGCATATGTAGTCTTTGGTCCAAGTCGGTGGGCGAGTAATGCGACTAGGACGTCGGGATGGCTCATGTTGTACTGGCGGTCCATGTGGCATTGAAGGCGAGTCTTCATTAGGACTTGCTTCTGAGATATCAAGTGATTGAACTGGTTCTGCTATGATATTTCCTGTTGATTCTGTTGACTCTTCAGGAGGTTCTGTAATAGCATGACTCATAATATTCTCAATCGGTGTTGAAGGAGTGACTTCACTTGTTCTTGGAGGAGAAGCAATAATAAGATTTCCTTCATAAGGCAAATCATCTTCTAAGAATCCCTCATGAGCTGTCTTGGTTTCTTCAGGAGAAGGAGTTATGGTATTGAAGGGAAAAATATCCTCATGAAAGACAACATCCCTGCTAACAATAAATTCTTCTGTGGATGGCATGTAAATACGATATCCCTTTTTTAAGGCCGCATAACCCATAAAGATGCATTGATGAGCACGAGGAGCCATCTTATCCTTATGTCCTACTGTAGTTACATAACATAGGCATCCAAAAATTCTAAGATGACTCAAATCTGGTTTCTTTCTATACAATAGCTCAAAAGGTGTCTTTCCTTTCAGAATGCGAGATGGCATGCGATTGATCAGATATGCTGCCGTGACCACACAATCCCCCCAAAAGATTTCAGGAACAGATGCTTGAAACTTAAGAGCCCGAGCAACTTCTAAAAGGTGACGATGTTTTCTTTCTACTACACCATTTTGTTGTGGTGTATAAGTACATGAACTCTCATGCAATATTCCATTTAGGGAAAAAAAGGAGGCACACTCATTATTAAAGAATTCTCTACCATTATCAGTCCTAATCCGACGGATGATCTTGCCGAATTGAGTCTTTGTCAGGGATAGAAAAGTTTTCAGATGTGAAAGAACCTGATTTTTGGACTGCATGAGGAATATCCATGTGGCACGGGAGAAGTCATCCACGATTGTTAGGAAAAATCGGGATCCATCATGATTCAAAGTATGGTAGGGCCCCCAAACATCAACATGTATTAAAGAAAAAATTTCATCTGTTCTAGAAGTGCTATTAGGGAAAGGAGCACGAGTTTGTTTTGCCATGGGGCAGATGGGGCACTGAGGACAAGGAAAAAATGCACTGTGGCCCAATCTTTTATGATTAAGAAAATTCATATCATTGGTAGCAACATTACACAATGACTTATTGAATTCAACGGAAGATAAATATTGTGGAAGATTTTCCCAAAAATACAGCCCTTGATTGACTCTACCCAAGCCCATCGGTTTGCCGGTCGAAAGGCCACGAAAGAAACAATTATCGGGACGGAATAGAATGCGGCATGAATTCTCTTCGCAAACTCGGGCGATATCAAGTTGAAATGGAAATTAGGAACATATAGCACATTTCGAAGAGTAATGAGTGAGCTAAGGTTCACAGTGCCAGACATGACTACTTGAGTAGTATTTCCATTTGGGAGTTGTATTGATATGGGACAAGACAATTTTCTAACCTCACAAAAGAAGGATTTATGGCGGACTATGTGGTCACTTTTTTGAATCAATAATCCATGCATTCTGAGAAATTGCATTCATCAGGCAATAAGATGTACCTGTAAAGCTCCCAGTTTTATCAGAAGCATCCAATTTCTTCAATGTCTCCATAAGTTCTTGATATTGATCATGGGTGATTGACTTTCCCATTTGTTGACCTGATACCTGAAAAACTGAGGAAAATTTCCCCTTTTCTTTTTCTCCTGGTTTTCCATGTAATTTCCAGCAGTTTTCTATGGTATGGTGTGGCCTCTTGCAATAATCACAATATAATTTACCTTTTCCTTTGGGCCCACCAAATTTTGAAGCTGAGGAAGACCTGTTCATGGGCTGGAAAACTTGCGCCGAGGTTGGGCCGAATAAATTGGGCCCATCCGAACCTCCGAGAAAGAGACCGCGCGAATGAGGCCCATCCATTCCTCCAATAAAGGGACCGCGCGGGCCGTCTGGCCCATTGAAGCGCGAGCCGTCCGATCCACCGAAGCCAGATCCTCGCTGGCCGTTGGATTCGCTCGCGCCTAAGATTAGACGTGAGCCGTCCGATTAGGCGGTCGATGCGGGCCGTTCGTGAATCTTCGGATATCTCTAGGGTTCTCGTCGAGGAACCCTAGATCTGCCCCCGCCTCTCTTCCTCTCGCGATGCTCTTCTGAGAGAAACGAGGATGGCCCCTTGCTGCCAAAACGATTCCTTCTCCTCCCCGTCCATGATCCGCGGTTCGTTGTTGACTTTCCTCCTGAACAGCTAGTTGATAAATCCTACCGAGGCTCGGCATCGGCTCCATGGTAAGGATTTGGGAGCGAAACGTCTGGTAAGCTTCGTTGAGAATGAGGAGGAATCTCGTCGCTTTCTCCCTCTCCCTCATGTTTCGTCTTCGTTGTTGTATACGTTCGGGCCAATCGAATTTCTCTTCGACGGCTTCCATTTCGTTCCATAGTGCCGAGAGTTTATTGTAAACTCCGGCCACTGTTGAGTTCCCTTGCTTCAGATTTGATATCTGCTGTGTGAGATAAAAAATTTTCACTTGGTCGAGCTTTCCGTACATCTCCCTTATGTTTTCCCACAATTTTTGTGGGTCTTCTGTCGGCGGAAGTCCGGCCGCGACTTCGGTCGAGATGCAGTTTCCAATCCATGTTCTGACTAATTGGCTGCATCTCTTCCAAAGGCGCGCCGATCTTTCGTCGGCCGGAATAGGGAAAGTTCCGTCTATGAAAACTTCTTTTCCCTTTGTGATCAGTGCGCGCCGGAACTCACGCGACCAAGTTGAGTAATTGTCTACGCCTGTTAACTGTTGGCTGATGATTTTTAGTTCAGATCCTTCGGCATTTGTTGTATAAAGTGGGTCGCGGTTCCGCCGACCACCGACAATAGAAATTGATACGGAAAGAAACCCGGATAGGGATTTGCATTCTGACCCGACCCTATTGCAGGCCCCGCATTAAGAAAACCCGGGTAGGGATTCGTTCCCATACCCGGTCCAGTCGATCCGCCCGTCTGCTCCGCGCCGATGGTTGAGCTTGCCCCGTCAATGGTCGGTGGGCCTCCATCGATTCGCACATTCCCTTGGTAGCTCGGCGATGATGCACTGGGGCTTGGTCCCTGATACCATGGATATGGTATCCCCGGTAAGGAGGCCCGAGAAGGGCAACCCCCATTGGCCTCGAGCACGGTATTGCTTGCCATTGTGCGAGTTGCGGATGCAACGCAATCGACCCCTTCGCTGTCCCGATTCGGAGACCACAACGGGAGAGTCTTGATTCGTGGAGTGTTTCCAGCAGACCGGGTCGACCGGATTCATGGTAAGGTCTTACGGCTTTGACATGGTAAATAGAAATTAATTCCTTCGGTAACTCTTTTGTAGGTTGAGTTCTTCTCGGAAATAATTGAAGCTTTGATTCCTACGGCAACTCCTTTGAAGATTGAAGTTCCTTAATGAGGCAATCGAGCGGAAGCGAGAAAAAGACAGAACCCGTAGGCTCGATACCATGTAAGAAAGTGAGAAACAGAGAGAGAGAATTTCTGTCTTTTTTGTATTCAATGTAACACAATTCGTGTATTTAATTACAAGAGATGAATCAATAAAAGGAAACTAGATATTCTCCTATTCTTCTAGTCCTAAAATAGACAAAGATTACAATCAATTACAATATGATACGATTTATAGAATCATATCTTCCAACAAAGTTCATGGTTGCCATGGCCATTTGAGCTCAGAGAAAAAAGAAAGAGATTGGATTGGAAAGAGGATGATGCCACACCTATCTTTTCAAAGAAAGAACGAGTGAACTTTTAAAAATTTTAAGAATCAGTTGCATTTTCAGATACAATTTTCTAAACTTCTAATGTATTTACTTCAATTCTTATGTTTATTTTACTGTTTAGAAAAATTAGATTTCAATATATGATGCAGAATTAAATTCAGAGATAAGGATGAGTTTTTTTTTTTTTTTTTGCATAATTGTTCTTTAAATTAAAGTAATTGTTGTTTCGATGGAAAACTAAAAGTGGGTTATTTTCTAATGGGCTCATGCCGATTCTTTCTCACAATTACAACTTTATATCGCATCGAAAATACACCATGATTAGAAATTGGATTATTGTTAACAGACACATTTCGACGTATAAAATATTTACAGAGCATTGATCAAAATGCGAGCAAAGATACCAACCGGTGATCCGAACTCATTTACACTCCAATAAATGAAAAAATGGAGGTTGTGTCATGTGTATAGCTCACCCGAATACGTGGGCATGTTAGCCACTAACTTAATCTTTATGGGTTTTATAGAAATTGCTATTACAATTATATGCACTCAAGAAGATGGGTCTGGGGGTGCTTAATTATCCATGACTTTACTTCCTAGACAACTGTACTAATAAATTGATGGTAGGCTATGCTGGATTTAAGATAAAAATTAAATTAAAAAATTAGGGTGCGATTTGCATCAACATTCCCAAAAGGTCTTCGGATTGTACCAAATTCGAAGTGTTCGATTCATCATTCTCAAAAGTTTTTGAGCTAAAGTTATCATTTTTAAAAATCTCCAAACTCAATACAATTCCCACCAAACATATGCAATTCGGCATCTTCACTATGTTCTTTGGTGGTTGGTGAATTTCTCTCTATCAACTCTGCCCTTGTTGATACTTTTGTATTCCTATTTTATCCTCATTTTCGCACTTCATCATTTCTCTAGACCAAACCAAACTCACCGACGGTAAAAGGAGAAGGGTTGTGAGATCCTCGATCGCCTAGGGTCACATGACCTCAACATTGGCTTGGTTAGGCCACTTCAATGATTCCATTATCTTTAACTTCAATCGCTTTTATCAAATTTCATGATTCGATCTTTTTTCGTATGCTTTCATTTTCTTCTTTTTTTCACTCGGAAGTGCCTTCGTAAAATAAATACACCAAAAGTAAATCAACCAGACAGTATTTGGTTTGAGCAAATACACCTCAAGTCAAAGATCTCCGGTCATTTCCTCAAAAGCCGAAAGATCCACATGAAAGTTGTTCAAAATCAACACTTTTATTTTTTTTTTTTTTTGGGGGGACTAGGGCTAGGAGCACGTCATCAGCAACCTCCTGTACTCTTCCTGCCATCTCCCCAGCATTTTCAAAATAGCCCAAAAATTCAAAATCTCCATCTTCCCTCTCCCTCTCCCCTTCTCTCTCTCTCTCTAGACTTTCTCTCTCTTCTGCGTAGCAACGGCAATGGCGTCGCTCTCCCTGAAGCTCCACATCACCAAGGGCCCCCGCGAGGGGGAAACCCTAGAGTACCCCCCCGGATCGACGGTCCGGATCGGCCGCGTCCTCCGCGGCAACAACCTCGCCATCAAGGACCCCGGCATCTCCTCCAAGCACCTCTCCATCGAGTCCCGCCCCCCGCCGCCCCCGCCGCCGCCGCCGCCGACGGGCCCGAGCCCTCCGGCGGCAACGCCTGGGCCCTCACCGACCTCGGGTCCTCCAACGGCACCTTCGTCAACGAGTCCACCAGGCTCGCCCCCGACGCGCCCTACGTGCTCCGCGACGGCGATTGCATCAAAATCGGCGAGCTCTCTGCCTTCCTGGTCAAGATAGAGGGCTGCGGCCGCGGGGAGGCCGAGTCGAGGTTGCGCCGGAACCCTAGGCGAAGGGCCAACGAGAGGAACTCGGAGAAGGAGGCGGCCGGGCCGTTGGTGGAGAGTCGGGCGGAGAGTGTTAGGGTTCCGAAGGCGAGGGGAGGGAAAACTGAATTGCCAGGAGCTGGAGGCGGTGCGGCGGCAGCAGCGGCTCCAGTTCGGTCTGCGAAGAGTGAATTGGTGGAGGCAAGTGCAGTGCGAGGGTCTGAGGGCGAGGCGTGTGGTGCGGAATCGCGAAATGCGGGTACGGCAAGGGAGAATTCGGGGATCTCGCGAGTGAGTCCGAGGAGGACCAGGAGGAGAAAGAAGGAAGAAGAGAATCCGGTTGCTGGTGCCGTGGTCGAGAAGGGCCTGGAGGATGGAGGAACAAAAAAGGACGAAGGTAAAGAGAGGATCACGAGATCGAGAAGGACGAGGCAAGCAAAGGGAAGGAATCGAATCACCGACTCGGAGAGAGCGGAGAGGTTGGATCCCGTGGAAGAGGTGCAAGATGATGTCGTGGGAAATAAAGAGAATGCAGGTCTGCTGGGTACAGAGTCAGTCCATGGAATTGATGAAAGGGAAGCAATCGCGGGTCGGAGTCAGGACGCCGAACGGGTGGTGGATGAGGGCGAAGTTTTGGGGGAGAGTAACAAGTCTGGCCCGGCAGAGCAAGTTTCCAGTGAGGACGGTTGCGGTGTAAGGAGTATAAAGGTCGAGATTGAAGATGACGTTGTTCTTGAGGCTGGGCCCGGTAACGAGGTACGAAGTGGGATTGGCTTCGGTTCGAAAGAGACTACGGGGAAGAGCGGCCAGTTCCCAGATTTCTCGAAGATGAGCCTCAGGGAGTGGTTCGACTATATGGAGGTCTATTTGCCGAAGCAGATAACTGATGAGACGGAGAAGCTGATTTCGGAGATGAGGGCGAAAGCTCTACGCGTGAGGGAGTACGTTGCTGAGCAGAAGAAGCAGAAGGGAAAAGCAATTTCATAGACAGCGGAACATTTCTGCGCAGTGTGCCGAATAACAACCCAGTCGGTCCTTCCGTTTTCAGCCGAAGATTACTCTGGAAACCGGTGAATTGTGTGCATGCTAAGCTAACTGGAGACTGCAGGTGAAATAGCTGGGGAACTCCAATGCCGGTTTCACAGTATGCCATAGCAGCAACCTGGAAGACTTGCAAAAACGTCTCCACGTTTCCGACGAGTGCCATGTGCATCGGTGACGGGGGCAACTTTACCAGGAGTAGACAGGATGAGACGCAAGGAGGAAGGAGAGAGGACGAAAGAAGAACATGCACAGCTGTTCTCAGTGTCGGTCCGATTTCCTCATGTGTCTCTGAAGAGACAAAATTTATGGTTCTTCTGATAAAATTAGAAGCGGTTAAGGAGGCATTGCGCTTCGTTAGGCACGACAGAAGCTTAGGAAATACATGTACGAATTGTTGTAGTCTACATTTGATAAGCAACTGAAGAGAGAAGAGAGAATGTATTGATGTTTAAGTATATTTGTACCTTGCATCATTCGATTGACTTCAACTATTGGATGCAAACTTTGACGCTATGAATCTTGTACTTGTCTCCACTTCATTTAGATGAGATATTCGGTCTTCAATTTGTTATGTGGAAGAAGCTGCATGCCCCTCTATGCCCATGAAAGGACGAACAGAATAGCTCGTGGACTTCAGGGGCAAAATACGCCACAAGGTTAAGTTCACTGAGTGGCCTGTTCCGCGTCTGAGAAAAATAACAGACGGGATAGCACAATCAAGGTTCCGATTCAAATTGGGAACTCATTTAAGTCGAGCTCGAATCGGACTGAATTTTTGTTCTTTTCGATCAGGCAAGGGTGACCTCTACGAAATCCACGGAGGACAGTAACGGGAATGGGCATACAGAGGAAAGGGGATGACCCACGCGTCCGATTTTCCATACAGCAAAAGATGCAAAATTTGTGCTTCTGACTATTTTTATTCATAAATGTGCTCATTCAAGTTCATAAGCGCATCTGATTATACACAGGTTATAAACACGATCTTATTTCATGGGCTAAAGCTGAAAGAACTTTCGCGAGTCACGTACACTGAAAATTCCTTATTTCTTCACTATTTGATAAGACTAATTTGATCTATATGACATATATAGGACGTTCCCTGCAAAAGAAGAATCATTTTCCTGTGTAATAGCTTCTAGAAATAATGAACTTGCTTCTTCCCGGCGGAGAACTCTTCTTTCTTCCTTTCTTAAGGGTCGGGGCCGTGGAGTTAACTTGCTGGCAACTTTTTACTCTTCATCTGGGTAAGCTTCAAGATATTGTCGAATTTGCAGACGCTCATCTCTTGTAAGATCAGGATCATCAGCATTCAGCCTATTTCGCAGTGCTGCACCAGCACTGCTATGATCATCATCAAGGACCTGCATGAAAGAATTTAACACATTGATATCATAAATATTTTGGAGTTCCGACGGATCCATAAAGGCAAATATCATTTTTAAAATGAAAGAGACAAGAAGCAAAAGAAAATTTTCCAATTGCTCATAATTCATCTGGATATCACAAAATTTCCAACAGACTGAGGAAGAAGTGGAATAGATAGTACTAAACTGCTCATGCCGCCAAAGATTGAATCATTAGACAGGCATGAGCAGCTAGAGACAAATATACATTGCAGCTACTGACTGGACCTTACTTTGATATAGTTGTTCACATGGCCATCCTTGTTTGGAGAAGTGAGAAGCTCCTGTTTGTTGCACGTCCATTCACCATCAACAATGTACTTGTACTCGTAGTCTCCTTCCTGTTACTCGCAAGAGTCAATTTTAATGTCATCATTCCAAGTGCAATTCAACAGTTCTTTTCCATGAAAAATTTAAAACCTTGGTCTTGCAGAGTCGACAAAAAATTGATTAGCATTTTTAAATTGGAGTTAACTGATGTGCAAAAGTTATACAGAACATGAAGCAACTGAGTAACAGGAATAATATAGTGAACTCAAAATGCAGGACTACTATGAGCCGGGAACATTGTCTGATTAAACTTACCGGCAGTTCTCTTGTGAGTTTCCACAGTCCTTGTTCCTCATCAAATTGCAAAGGAAGTCTCTGAAAAAGCATAAGAAAAAAGCCAGGATAGGAAAATGTTAATTATTGGAGAATATGGGAGTATCCAACAATCAGATAAGCATTTTCAATAGATAAAAGAACATGGAATATGGGGTAATGTAGACAAATACTGTAAAAATTCTAGATTCCGAGATACCCTACAAGTATCAAGTACATGAGCCAGGACAATACTGTGGGGGTATTGGTTTCTTCCAAAGCTACATCCATGTGTGCAATTGAAGCATTGGCAAAGTGAACTAAATTCTTGAACTGCAAAAATTTTCACTAGATGAAAAATTGATACCTCGCCCCATCCAATATCAAGTCCAGAAACTTCCACAATGGAAGAGTTGTAACCTTGCCATGTCAGGCTGATTGGCTTCTTTTTAAAGCCTGTAAACTTTAATCAAGAAAACAGGTAATGAGTTGAACTTGTCATGAGTAACAACAGTCCATCAACCTGAATTGCAGGAAAAATGATCTCGTCATGGAGATTCTCCTTTAGCAAAGGAAGTGAAGATGTGCATGATTAACAGCAATGAAAGATTTCAATTATCTGAATTTGATTGAATGTTAACAAATTGTAAGCAATAGTGGAGATCCGCTTATTTATTCCAAGAGCCATCTGTGTCAATTTCTTTATAAAACCCATAAGTAGAAAAGCAACTGGTAATGTCAGCACTAAGTTCCAGTGGCCAAAACAGCACATTTAAAACATCTGGAGTAAAAATTATCTGCCATTATTACTCTAAAAGAGAAGATCTGGCAGCACCAAGACAAAAGCAAGAACTTTAAAACTAGCATGTATCAACAAAACACAAGACACCATCTTTAGTTCCAATGAAAAAATGGTGTCATTTAATTCTAGATAAGAACAAAGTGAATTTAGTCTAGTTTGGTCTACTTCTCAAAACACAGCTGACCCCCTATGAAAATCTCAACATAAACCATCAACATATAGGACGGAAGGATGTGAATGCTTAAAAACTTCAGAGAATATAGAGAAAATAAACTCACAATATCAGCAGTAGCACTTTTTATGGCATACACCTTGGGAAAGCATGAACGTTTGCTCTGCAAGATAAAAATAACTCCAAGATTAAGAGGGAATTCGAGAGAAAATACACGACTGTCCATACCATACTACACTCTCCTTTTGGCTGAATGACAGATAAAACACAACAAAGTACAAAGCAAAATATGCTCATAATGCTGCCATCAAAGTCCCAAAATATCTAAGTTCCAGAACTTCCTTGCTCAGGAGATCAACTGCCAGGTACCTCAACAATGTAATGGAGCACAGCAAGTTCGAAGCTAACTGTTACATCATAGAATAAAGTATGGGCAAGATGTCCAAAAGTATAAGCAGAGTCAGACATACAAGAAACCTAGCAGCATAAGCTTTCTTCCAGTCATCATTAAATAAATTTTAGTGACATCTAGCAACGATTGTATCTAGTGCAAAAAGCATTCTCATATATCACAATGCACAAAGCAATCTCAGTCTTGCACTGGAATTTTATTGATAGAGTAAGATACCAGCAAATCAAGGTTTGCTGGTATCCTGTCATAGTTCTAAAAGCAATTTTAACTTTCCATGTAGCAAGGAAAGAGGGCTTTAACTTTCCATGTAGCAAGGAAAAAGGGCTAGACAATATGAAGTAAAATGAGCATACAAAGTACAAAATTTTAAATCATGAGTGTGTCACACAAGGAGCAAGTTGACACTACTAGCTGAAGAACTGCAAGGAATTATTACCTGTAATAATCTGTGAGCTTCACCGAGTTTATATCCCTGAACCCAGAACATGTATGCCAACTGAAGTATATAATTAGAGCAAAGGGAATATTAGTTGAACATAATGAAATAGACAGACTGTTGAAATTATCATGTTCTCTTTGCAAGAAAAAGCCAAACAACTGATAATCTGTAAGAAGGATGGCGCGATGTACAGTTAGTCAATCCATGAGGTTCAATCAAGATTTCACCGATAAGAGAGTGGTCAATGAGAGAAGGAGATGAGAGAAAAACAGACAAACAACCAGTGGATAAAATTGCTCAAGAAAGAAACTGGACATCAGGCATACCGCCACAGCAGGAGCCCTTCCAAGTCCGGCAGTACAATGTATATATGCGACACCTCCATTCCGGTTGATGGCCTTGTAAAGTTTGCTGACTACTGCTGGGAGACGCATCCGCAAATCAAATGGATCAAAATCTCTGCTACGATCAAATTGAACTGCTATATAAGTCACCAGCTGTATATTTTTCACATAATGCACATAAAGTATAACTAGGAGAGAAAAAGGCATTTCCCAAAGCAATTTTATAGTTATTTCTCAAATGTATCAAAGCAACACCATAATGATAATGAAGCTTGTCTCCACTGATGTACTCAAATCAAATTTTGAGAATGTGCAACTAATGCAAGGCACTGACAGCACAACAAAAACTCTTCTTTTTGCCTTTCAACTTTCAAAAGAAGAAAAGACGTTGATACATTTGATGGACTTAGAGCCCAAAGTGAGCAGTCCATGGATTGAAGAACAAGTCTAATGCCATGTCGTAGCTAGAGACTCCGGCAAGCCAATTGAATCTCATGCTTCTTGGAGAACTGCTTTAATATATCATAAGCAGCAATCTTCCTAGACGAACCTTATCTGAGCCCGCAGGTGTTGAATGTCGTCACATGTTTCGGCATAGTCTCGGATTGCTTTAATATCAACCCCAAAGTATCTGGAGATAGTAGTAAGGGGACAAAATGTGCTTATTCCTAAACGATACATTGTTGTCGTCACACCATTACCATGTACATGATTAATTCAAGACAAAACTCCATAAACAAAGTTCCTGAGGATACTCCAAATCCGGGTCTTGCTGTAAGCAGAAAATGGTCTTCACTCCAATAGCACGAAGCTTGTCCACATCTTTTGGAGTCTGGAATAGCTTTGAATATTAATATACTGAGTGGAAGAAAACAGTCTAAATCAGAGCGAGCAAAACTTAGGTGGTACTCATGATGGACATTCGAATCACCTGTAGGCACGAACCCACAATCAAGTCTGGTCGGATGAAGTTGTAGTTCATTCCTAGCTCATGCCTATAAGTCAAGACTGTATTAGAAAGAAATCATTAGTCGCAAGCGTAGATGCTCAACACAAACAAATCCAGAGTACCATTAACTTAAAAGGAGGCATTTCGAAAGAAACCACTAAACTAGCCATCTGAAAGCGAAGTTTGGCTCCTCGGAAGACAACAGGATGGTCTATGTGACTAGTCTGCCAATGTAACTAGTGAAAACAACAATGAAGTCCCACAAGTCATACAGGCTCTTTGCAGGCGGTGAAGAACGAGGCATAAGGATTGATATGGCAACCCCATAGGTTCTAACTGACCTTTCCAGTATATATTCCTCAGTCACCCTTCTATTGAGCAAAAGATAATAATAAGATTTTCCAATTACTGGTACACACTAACCAGCACCCATTGCTTCTGTCATAGTGGAGCTATACTCCTCTGACTTCTCCTCCTCCACTTCAGAGCTGCTCATTTCCGTGCTCGGTGTAGATCCCGACACCGCCTACGCTAAAGCAAATCACATGAACCGAGGAAGAAAAGCAGCCGCGCAACAGAACAGAACATAATCAAAGGCAAAAAAAAAAAAAAAAAGAAAAAAAAAAGGCTATCTCAAGCTCTTCAACCGCTCAAAAAGCGAGGGGATTCCTCCTCGCTTACCTTCAAAGCCAGGCTCCTCGGGCGATCGGCACTATCCACCGCTCCCTGCACCACCGATTCAATCCATTCACTTTGTAAGATGTACAAGCATGAACTTTTGGGGAGTTACCATAAAGGCTTAAAAAGATTTGAACTCAGGACTTCGATAGATTTAGACTGATATCACGTGTGATTTTGTAGGATCACTGCCTGCCAACTGTTCTAAAAACTTAAACCGCTAAAAATGAAAGCATGATCTAATGCATTTCAATCTTAAGTACTCGAGATTCGGGAACAGAGTAGCGAAGTCCGGAGCGAGCCGAACAGAACTCGACGGGAGCTTTCGGAACTTTTCAGAAGAAGAGAAAAGAAAGGAACGAGGCGAAGCGCAAAACGTACGGTGATCCTGAGAAAGCACGGCGGGGGCGGCGGCGGCTTGACGTGGCGGGGGCATCCGAATCCGGAGCGCGACGGCGAGGGCGACCATCTGCAGAGTCAGTCAGGCCGGTGAGAAAACGAACTTTCGGCAGAGAAGAAAGCGGAAGCAGGCGATCACCGCGACGAAGGGCGCGCGCGCGAGATCGAAAGGAGAGAGAACGAGCGAGAGAGAGAGGACCTCGGGAGATTCTGGAGGCAGTTCATTGGATTGGATCAGCTTCTCAGAAACAGAGAGAGAGAGAGAGAGAGAGAGAGACTGGGGAAGTGATATTTTTCGGGAGGAGGGGGAGACAGGTTTTGACAGGTACGTTGCAGGAGCGATAAAAAAGGGGTGCGCCTTTTCGCGGTTCCCCGCAATGCCGATCCCGATTTCCTTCGATTATCACTTCTTTTTTTTATTCATTTATTCATTTTGTAACGTTGCTTGATATTTATTGCTACGTGTCGATTGCCAGATATTTACGTGAGTGGACCACGTGTCCGCCATCCCTTTTTTTTTTTTCATTTTTCATTTCTTTTTTTTTTGGCTGATTTGGCCTCTCTAGGTTGTTTTCCCATGGGCATTGCAGATATTTAAGAGGGAGGGAGATATTCAATCATTCGGACGCAGGAGAGCATGTTTTTGAGATAAAATTTAGAATTGGAAAACTGAATCGGTGGGAACTCGTCTAATTTTAGATTTCAATAAATGTAGAGTAGGCTTCAATTTCAAAAATTGGAGAACTTGTTTTGACAAGTAGCTTCTAGATAGGAATAAGCATGGATTTAGAGTAGAATCTGAAACGTGAGAATCGGACTAATGAGAACTTGTAGTTTTCAGGTTTCAAAGTATATAAGATAGGTTTAGAATCCAAAAAATAATAAACTTATATTGATGAGTAAGTTCCAACTTTTTAGTTGAAGGAACCTAGAATGTGAAATCTATAACCTATAACCAAAAATAAGTTTTAATTTTTTTTTTGTCCATCTCTCCATACGATCCTCCGATATTCCCCGATATTCTACATGTTGTTCGATGATGAATGTATAATCTAAAGGCATTGGTCCAAGTTTTCACTTTATGACTAAGATTTTTATTTTATTAATATTCATATTTTTCGAATGTCTAAATATAAAGTATAGTTGGTAAATTGTAATCGTTCAAATAATAATATAAGTGGAACCTAAGTAGATCCTATAATATAAGTGGAACATGAGTAGATCTTGTAACTAACCCTAAAATCCGTAACAAGGTAAGTTCGAGATTCTAGAATATACATAATAAGTTTCAAGTTCCAAAAAATGATAAACTTGTTTCAATGGATAGTTTCAAAGTAGAACCTCTACAGAATCTAAAATCGTTCACCACTAATTCTAGGTAGTTGGAACCTAAAACTTGGAAATTGAACTTAGAATAAGTTTTTTTTTTTTTTGTGTGTGTGTGTGATTTTTTAATCTATGTCTTTATGCAATCTTGCGAGGCATCCAATGATAAATTTATAATATAGAACTACTAGTCTAAGTTTCCTTTGTATGACTGTGATTTTTACTTTGTTGATGTTTTATATTTTTCATGTCTAAATATAAATTGTGATAGATTGATTAGTATTGAGTAATAATCATTAAAGGTGATGATTGACGGTAATCGCTCGACTATTGATATAGGCATAACTCGGATAGACCTTAGAATCAACCTTAAAGGGTATGACAACGTAGGTTCCAATTTCCAAACTATGCGAGATAGAGTGTAGGTCAAACCTATACAGAATTTAAAACAGTTCACCCTTATTTAGAAGGTTTCATGTGCCCCCACTTAACAATAAAAATGCGAATGTCCCTGGTGGCATGGTGCTTTGCACGCATACGCATCTAAAATCACATGATACAGATAAATCATGTGGCGATACTATTACATTGCCTACAATAGGCTTCCTGCGTCACTTTTCGGACCTTCTCGTGGTGAAGCGTTTGGATACGGATCAGGCAACTGATGGTTACAGTCGCCTGAGGGTAATCGCCTCGCCTCGCCTTATCATGGCATATCCAAAATGCAGTCGGGAAAAGAGGAAGTATGGTGCCGTAATTACTTGCAAAGCATAAAGTCAAAATTTGTATTAGTTCGACTTTGATGAGACTTCTATAATGAAAGCAACGGTGTCAGTACCATGCCGCTTGTTCACGCCCAGGCGGACATTTTGTTCCAAAAAGACCTATAAACAAATTGCCTAAGTGTAACAGTAATCAAATGGAGTTCTTCAGACCACTGGCTGCTGCAGCTCCTTCTGGAGACTTGCAGCACGACACAACTGGCGGTTTGCTCACATATCCAATGGCCCAAATTCACCCCACATATTTTGATCATCAGCAGACTTGGGATCCCCCAGAACACTGCCGATCTTAGGTCTTGCAGGTTGATCCTTTCCAAGAGGGAAGCCCCAGAATGAGTCAGAGTTTTCATAGAAGATATAGAACGCAACAAGAGACGCCAAAAACAAACCCAAAAGTAGTAGATACACTTGCCATGCTGCACATGAAAGGGATAAAAAAGAGAGACTGGTTAGCTTTAAGTTTCCACTTGCCTGTGCTTCGCACCCATCTATACCTCAATGAGTTGTGAGTTGTGCGTAATTACGTGCGCAGTTGACAAACACAAGCTAAAAATGTCCCCCATGCTGTGTTCGTGTTGTGTGTCTTGGAGAGAGAGAAGGGGGGGGGGGGGGCAGAGAGAGAGAGAGACCTTTCCAATCGGCAGGAACATTTAACTTGGTCACTAACACACCCCACTCATCAGAAGTAGTAATCACAACCCTGAAAAAGTTCATCCCACCAACCAAATGAATTGACTGAATATATATATTTATAGAGCTGTGTCGCAGTGCAGCCAAACACCATGTCAACAACCGTACAGATATAAAACAAAAGGACAGGGATATGTATCGTTCTGAACTTCATATCACACTAGTATAACTGAAATCTGTTTTAAAAGTTACAATGTACGAAATTCAACAATTTGCTGAGTGGCATATCACTGAAAATCTGCGAGCAAATATGATCTTGTTCCTAATTCTAAACAATAAGACATATAAAGATGCAGCTGCTGACCCAATAAGCATCAGTAACATAAAATGCTCAATTACCTAATCCACCAAACAATTGTGTTGAGTTCTAACCTAAAACTTCTGTTCTTCTTACTCTGAGTGAAAACACCCTCTCATCTTGAGTCTTAAGAGAATTAAACTATTCAGCTACATCTTAAAGAAGCTTTAAGGAGCTTACCTTTCAATAGGACAGAATTCTAGTGATGTAAGGGAGGTTCCCAGGTGTAGCCTCTTGCTCCAATGGCTAACCTCCATTTTCTTCACTTCAACAACGCACATATCACCATCTTTGCTTCCCCTATAAATTCAGGAAGACATTTCAATAATTTCACTTTTAGAAAGAAGATTACGGGTCTACCCCTCATCACAGAATACTGGGATTCCATAATTTGCCATGATTGCCCCTAAACTTTACCAAAGCTTTCGAAACTAACAATCACTCTTAAAGATGTTTCTGATCAAGTACCATCCACTTTCTCAAGATACCACATGCCACATGGTTGAATATTCATCCATAGTTCAAGTGTTGATGGAAACAAAATGTAAATGCTGGTATCCAAGTGCCAATTGATTACATCTAAGCATCTGATAGTGGCGACCAAAAGTAGATGGTAAAAACTAAATAGTTGTACATTTAATATAACTACATTTAATCGGACCACTGACCGACCAAAATAAAAAAGAAGAAGAAGAAGAAGAAGAAGAAGCTGGGCCCACTGTATTTTATTCAAGAAATGTCCAAGTGACTTTCAATTTATGGTTTATAAAGGTGCATTAAGAATTCTTGGATATTTAAATCAAAGTTTATTATTTAAATATCCTAACACAATTTATGGTTTATAAAGGTACATTAAGAAGCTCCATTGAAACTGCCTTGAATATCTGGTGACAATAAGTAGTCTGTGTTCAGCTAACATTTTACATCTCCTGTAAATGGAGTGATCAAGTATTTAGTATTCATCAGGAGAAGCACAATAACCATCCGTCTCCATCTTATACATTAACCACACGGATAAAGTATTTTGTGTGTGCTTGGTGAGCATATGCTCAAAAGTCTATACACTTTGCTTCTCATCTCCCCTCAAACCACAAAAAGGGTAAAAAATAGAAATCAGAAAAACAAGGCACCACATATATCTATCAATGCAGCAAGGCAAAGCATGATTCAATTACTTACTGAGCAAGATATTTTCCATCCAAACTGATGGACATTACAACAGCGGGCTTTCTGAGGAGTCGTTTGTGCCCAATCTTGTTCCATGTACTTATGTCCCAAACACCAGTAACAGCTTTATCACCTGCCCAATGAACATGAAACCTAATGATATGCAAGTACAGTCAAAAGAAATCAATAATCACCTACCATTACAGACTAGAGGAGAAAAAAAAAAGGCAGGTGACATCAGCACAACCACCCTTCCCAGAATTGCTTTGACACCATTTACTCATGATATATAAACAACTAAGCCTTTAAGTGCTAAATGACATCTGAGGACCACTTACTCATGATATTTTGTCTAAGAGAAACAAACAAACGTACCTCTTTGAACAGTACAGAATAGAAAGGGTTTAGTTCCATCCTTAGAGAACCGACACAGTTCAATCTTCTCATCCTGTGGAAAAATATTTCACAGAATTAACAAAGGACCAACAGTGCAAAACAAAAACAAGGACCTTCAAATTAATAAATCATACAGATCTGCGAGTCAAAGTAGTGCAAGGCAAACCATCTTCGGCCTTCCATATTCTAGCCGATCCATCAGTAGATGTCGTAGCCAAAAACTCTGAATCTAGACTGTTGTGCAACAAAGGGAGAAGAGGATTCATATGTTGGAAAGTAGGCAACAAATCCGAGCACATCAAACTTCCAATTTCCTTTAAGCATACTGGTTGGAATTAACTTTTCGCATTCTATAAAAAGTTGCAAAATAAAACCAAAGTATCCACCTTCAAAACACAACTATTCAAGCAAATAAGCCAGCTTCTACCTAAAATCCAGGTCTCTAATGCTTTTGTGCGCTTTTGGTTCATCTAGAATGATGCGCAGACTAGGCCATTCCAGGATTCTTAGACAACCATCCTGCAGATGATGAAGGTAAGGAAGAGATATCAAGACCTATTGGGTAGATATGATACTCCACTAGCCATATACATCAAATTCATTGATCAGATTATCAAATGCTCACCACTCCACCAGTGGCAAATCTAGATCCATCAACACTAAAGGCCATGCATTTTTGAGGACCAATCCCTCTAAGAGGAGGAAGCTCCTTGGTCAACAGCTTCAAATTTGATTCTTGACCAGATAATTCAAATGATCTGCATGTCATAGGATTAGTTGTATAACTTAAAAACAGTAAGTAGGTGAGTTAAGGTATTGATACATTATAAGCATTTAGAAAGATAGGCTAGTTCAGCCTTCTCTGACCTCAAAATCCAAAAGAGTCCCATTCAAAAAGATTAAAAAAAAAAAAAGTAAATACGCATAGTTGTGGGCGTCAAGGCGTCTCAAGAAGCTCCTCTAACCAAATTGCAGGGCAGAGGAATCTATATATCTTCTAAAACAAATAACAAGACGATGCTCTGTGCATAATATGATAAATTTAGACTTATTTAGTCTTCCTGGCACACTACAACTGCATGTGTCAGCATGGTAATGAACTTTTACTCTTAAATTAATGAAATACTGATATTTCTACCTATGCTATTCAATTATTCGGCCTAATGAATTCATCCATGTAGATTGTCTACATGCAGAATAATGATAAATAGAAGTAGGAGTAGAATTGATGTGATTTATAAAAATATATTGGTCAATATGGGTGGGTACAAGTTGGGTATTTGTAATGGAATGGCTATAATCCAACTATTGGACATTTCAGTTTCAAAAATCAAAAGAATTCTAGAATGCAGTAATTGTTTAAGTTATCCAGTGTATGAGGACAAAACCGTTCTGTTCATGTGGCTAACTGGTGCAATGATCAAGCAAGAGATTTTCTCCCCATAAGCAAGGTGACAACCTTTTTAACAAGAATTTGATTATATTAATAGGTGAAACGGGGAGCAATGTATACATCCTTGGCAAAAATTTATTGACAAACATTGGAAGTGAGTAGAAAATTTGTGCTATCAAAGTTGACATATAGGGCTGAAATATCAACATTTATAAAGCCTCTTGTATACCCAAAAGATGACAGGGAACCAAAAAAAATCAAATGAAAAGAAAAAAGATGCCTCAAAATGTAAATTTAAATTGAACTGAACCTGCCACAAATTAACCCTACAAGTAGGCAAATCAGATTTCAGAAAGGTCTCACTGTGGGACTGTCATAAAATATAAATGACCGAGCAAGCATTTCATCAAAGAAAACTCTTAATATGATAAAGAATTGGACCAATTTGGTCATCATTAGTATGATGAAACAAAACCCGTACTTCCAATCTTAAGAAGGAAAGCAGATTCAGGAAAACAACTGGCACACGGACGGGGATGATCCATCTAGACAGTCAGTAAGGTTCCCAACTTCTAAATACATGCCACCTTACTTCACAGGGAACCTTTTAAATAAGTCATCCATTCCGATACTGGTTGATGACAAAATTTTTAACGACTCTCGAGCACAAAATGAGCAAACGAGGGGATTAAGCCCAACGAGATTTGAACTATCACACGCGTTTCTAAAGTGGGAATCGGCAGTTCAAACGAGCATGGCCATAAGCTAAACCCGACAAGAATCCAACTGCTTACATATGCTTTCGCAAGTCAGATAAGTGTGACATTCGAGCGCCGGTTAGGGTGCCAAAAATGAATAGAGCTCTGCAAGTAGAAAAATCGCGCGAAACTAGGAAAAGAAAAAAAAAATCACGACAGGAATCTGCCATAGCGAGACTCACAAGCAACTACCGGAGCTCGCGAAGCACACGATATCCTCTCCGTTGGGGTGAACCGCGATCGCCAACGGATCGCCTTCAATTTCCTCGATCACATGAGCAACCTAAAAAAAAACAAAGAAGCAGGACAAGCGGCGTAAAAACACGAGAGGCGGCTATCGCAATGCCGACTTCGCCGGCGCTATCGAAGAAGGAAGGAGAGGAGAGGAGAGGAGAGGAGGAGACGAACCAGCGGGGATGAGGAGAGGGAAGTGGACTTGGGATCGAAGGCGAAGATCTCGAGCGCGCCGGAGCCGCGGCGCCGCGGCGACCTCCCCAGCACGGCGAGGTTAACGTTCTCCGGGCGGCGGATCCACGACCCGCACGTCACCTTCGTCTCCTCCATGGCCGGAATCGAAGTTCCCGAAGAAGTGAGCAGAGGAGAGAGAGAGAGAGAGAGAGAGAGAGAGAAAGCACGCGCAAACGGAAATGGCAGTTGCGCTTGACTTCTGAGAAACGGCAATTTGCGCGTATGATATAATCCGCGTCGACCGTCCGACTGCACCGTTTTGGGGGGGCCTGGTGCCGTTTTGGGTTGGGTCAACGGGATGCAAAAATTGAGTGGCGGGCCCTGCCACCGAGGGAGTGGACGGAGGGAAAACGACGTGCGTATTGGAGGGAAAAAATATCCAGACGGGATATTCGGTTTGGTTTATCCGCCGGAAGACTTGGTACTTAGTGGGGATAAATACCGTATAATTTTAATTTAAGTAATGTTCACAATTAGCTTATGATCTGTCGATTTTTTTTTAATATTATTAATTTATATTTTAGAGTTACTTGACATATAAAAAGAAACTTTCCCACCAATTGGCACATGATTGCTTCCACTAATCTGACCTTGACCCATATGATCATTTCTTCCGGTTAGCCTAATTTGGCCATAGAACTATGAGCCTGTTTGGTTTAGGAAAATGCAAATATCTCAAAGGGATTTTTTGAAACACTATACTATTTGGTAAATTGCAATATCAAATAGCATTGAAAAGTAGCTTTAGCTTTAACATAAATACCATTTGGCAAAACCCATATTTATTAAATAGCTTTTATTATTTATTAATTTATTTATTTTAGTCTGCAAATCAAATCTAGTGTGGGATGGCTATCAGCCAACCACCGGAGAGCCAAATATGGCCACCTGAGGTCGCGACCTCAGGTTACACTACTTGGGGGTGCAACCTCGGGCGACACCACCGTCTAGGGTTGTAGAGGCCAAATTTGATGACCTGAGGTGATGTTGCTTGGGTCGCCCGAACCCAAGCGATGTCACTCGAGGTCACAAAGGCCAGATCTCGCAGCCTGAGGTCGCGATGAGGCGACGGCGCCCTGGTTCACGCAAGCCAAGCGACGCCATCTAGTTGCGAACGGTGGCCAAATCTAGTGGCCTGAACCAAGCGATGTCACCTAGGTCGTGGGTCACACCACCCAAGCGGTGGTCATTAGGGATAGTGACCCTCAGGCGACGGTGGCAAGATTGCCAGAAAATCCCGACTCTCAAACGGCAAATCAAGGAAGATGAAGATGAATGGAAAAGAAGATGAATAGTTGACTTGCATTTTCAAAATGCCGAAAGCTCAAAACAAATTCGGACCTATATTAGGGTGTGTTTGTTTCACGGAAAACGTAACGTTTTTGGAAAATATTTTAGGGAAACCATTTTCGGAAAACGGTTAGTTTTCATTTATTTGGTGATACGTGATTGAAAATATTTTTTGGTGTTTGGATTGCATTTGAAAAATGATTGAAGGTGTAGAAGACGCCAACGAAGAGGAAGAGGAGGGAGCGAAGCCAACGGGAGCACAGGAGGGGCTAGGGCTGTGCTCCCGTTGGAGGAGGCAGCGGTAACGAAAGGGAGGGGGCGAAGGAGAAGGAGAGAGGGGAGGAGGAGTTAGGGTTTCTGTTGACAGACAAAGAAAGGAAAGAGAAGAAAGAAAAGAAAAGATATAATAATAACAAATTCAAAATTTTTAATTAGAAATTCTTTTTAATAATAATTTTTTCATTAAGCAAGGACCTTAAAATATTTTGGAAAACATTTTCCAGTTCTTTCAAAGGGGAAATCGTTTTCTTGAATTTAAGTTTTGGAAGGAAAACATTTTAGTCGACTCATTTTTCTAAATGAGCCAAATCTTTGGAAAATGAGGAAAACGTTTTCTCGGAAATTGTCTTTCGCAAAACAAACACACCCTTAGGCTTTCAACATTTCCAATGTTGACATTTGGCCAATGGGTTTTAAAAAATGTTTGTCAAATGCCTAATATTTTCTCCAATAAGCTTTAGGGACCCAAAGTTTTTTAAGAAAGCTGAACCAAACAAAGCTTATGAGCCATGGAGATATTATAGGGTAGGTATGATTTTCCATGTCAATGGTAGGACACTTCATTCATTAATTGACACGCATCAATGTAAACCCAGTTGTCAAATTCTCTTTTATTCTTCCCTCCCTTATTGGCAATAGCAATCTCTCTCTCTCCTTGTCTTTTCTTCTTCTTCTTCGAGAAAAGAGACTCGGTAGCATCGCCATGACCCCACCCATGGCAACAATGGTTGAGACGATGGCATGGGGAAGCGCATGGTGCGAGAGAGGCGAAAGGGGCTTGAAAAAAAAACAAACAAACAGGCGGGACCTATTTAAACACACATCCTACGCTTAATGTAGTGGTTATTTATTGAGAAATGTAATTGTGTTTGGTAAAAAAATTTTTTTGCAAATGAACTCTGAGTTAAATGTGCGTTTAGTAAATAAAATTTTCGCAATGGACTTTGATGGGTGTATATATATATATATATATTTCTTTTCTTTTCTTTTCTTTTCGTTTTTTAGAAAATTGAACTTAACCCTTCATTGGATCGGCGAAAGGCTATGGCCGCCGCCGGTCGTTGGATGAGGTCGCTCGAGGTCAGGCGACCTCTAGCGAGGGTCGTGGACCCAGCCGAGGACCGCCGGAGGTCGCTCGACCTTAGGCGACTCTCGACAAGGGTTGCGTGACCCAACTAAGGGTCTCCGGAGGCCCCTAGGTCAAGCGACCTCATCCGACGGCTACCGGCACCAAATCTAGCGGCGCCGGCAATCGTAGCCCTTCGTTAGACCTGCGAAGGGCTGCCTCCTTTTTCAATTAAAAAAATAAATAGGGGCAAAATAAGAAAATATGAAAAATTAGTGAGGGTAATTTTGGAAGAGAAAAAATAATTTCAGCATTCCGCAAAACCCAAAAGCTAGTCCCTATTAGCTTTGGGCTTTCAACATTTTGAAGGTAAGTTGAAAGCTGAAAGCTCGCAAAAAAAATGAACCAAACGGTCAAACATTTCTCCAAGAGGCTTTCTTGGTAAGGCCTCACTTTGAATGAAAATGTTAAACCTAACGCAATCACTGACTTGGTAAGATTGCCTCACTTTATGTTTTTTCATTGCCATGCCTCTCTCGAGTCTTTCTTTTATGCCATGCACGGGGCTCAACCATTGTATATGTCAGTAATTCTTTTTTACATCAAGGGATTCATCTCACTCTCACATGCCTAATCAACATGAGGTTCCTTTACGGGACTATCCATTTATGTCAAGTTATTCTAAGGTTAGGACATTTGCTTTTTTTTTTTTTTTTTTTTGATACCCACGGGGGCTCGACCATTGTATATGTCAGTAATTCTTTTTTACATCAAGGGATTCATCTCACTCTCACATGCCTAATCAACCGGGGTTTGAGGTTCCCAAGGGGCTATCCATTTATATCAAGTTATTCTAAGTTTAGGACATTTTCTTTTGGCCTTCGAATCATCCAAATTGGACACGAGGCGATCTATTAGATGAAGCTATATCTCAAATATTATTTTCTGTGATATGTAAATTAATGCATTGACATTTGATCTCAACATCTAATATATTGTACTTCACCGTGTAGACCGAATGTTACGACAAAGTGCTTATGAGCAGCCAGCCCAAATTATTTGAACATTCAATCAAGTGTTCAACATAATTATGGTGGTTATCTTCCAATAAATGGGTTGAGGACATCAAAAGACCTTATCTCATGCACATAAGACATTCAAGTCTTGAATCTTTTGATTAACACGATCAAGTCTCGGACTTCCTTTTCCTCTGAAAAAATTACAATCAAGTCATTTAAGTTAGGAGTCGCATGATGGGATTCAAATCATTGTTTTTTTTTAAAAATGACATTTTTTTGATAACCCATATAACCAACATAAACCCATAAACCGATGTGACTGCAGGGACCCATCTCCCACGAGGTGTAGGTAAGTCGCACAAATGACAAGGTGGGAAGTTGAACTCTGGTCCACCATCTCCGCCATTGGTGTGCAACTTTTTTTTATATTGCATAGATGGAAAAAGCTCTAGACTTGATTGTACTTTTCAATAATAGGTTTAGGATCTTTTAAGGTGCGCATGATAAATTTTTAGAACAGACTTTTGGCCGAAACTAATTTTTCAATTTCTATTTCAGAAATTGAGAAGTTAAAAATTTTAGTTTCTGATTTATTCTTCAAATCTATTTATGGAATAAAATTTATTCCATAAATAGAAAAACCAAATTGTATTACCAAATTGATTTATGTTCCAAACCTGTTATGAGGAACAGAAAAACAGAGAAATAGAGAAATAGAAATTGTATCATACACACTCTTAATCATAAGTTTCCACAATATTATGTTTCGTAACATTTTAAGATTTTCCAAATAAAAGATCTACAACACAAACAGAGAATTTGAATAAACGAGAAAAGAACCATGAAAGATCGTGGGCATATGACAAATTTAGTTCGGCGAATTTGGGCTATTTCTATAACCCATTGGACTAGATCCATCCAAACAAGTGGTCACGAGGGCCCAAATAGATCCGATCCGATGGGCCCGGATCCAGGCCGTTTTCTCCCGCCGCAACGGGTTCGGCCCGGATTCGAAAGGCCGATTAACCCACCCGACCAAAACGACGCGAACTCGGGCCCTTCTCTCTCGGCCACTCATCCAGTCGTCGCGTCGCTCTCCTCCGCCGCGGCAGAGAAGAAGGATGAGCCTCTCGTCCCTCGCCGTCGCCGGCCACCACCGCCGCCACCGCGCCTCCGTCCCCGGCTCGCGGCGCCACCGTCCGGCCGTCCCCGGATCTTCCCCTCCCGGCCGCTTCTCCTCGTCCGTGCGCTTCCCCGCCGCGGCCGGAGCAAGCCCTCGCGGGCCGCCCCGGAGATCGCTCTGCGCGTGCGTCCTCGGATCCGGCGGCGGAGCACTCGCGCAGGACGCCGGAGCCACCGCGGCCGTGCTCGCCGGAGCTTACTCGCTCGTCTTCGCGTTCGACACTCTCACCCAGCGGAACCTCATCCAACAGGTCTCTCTCTCTCTTAATGCATGTGTAGGCAAATTGCGGGATGAATTCATCCGCTGTTTAATTGTACGCTCCATCTAGAAGCGCGCTGTGAGTTGATTTCTGCAAGAACTCGGGCAGCTCGTGTGGTACGCTTAGACTTTAGAATGGATCGGCGGGACTTAGGATTTGGATATCGCCGATGCCGTAACTAGCTGAAGAGCATGAAAATGATGGAGATACTGTCGCTACGAATGACCACTTCATGCGAATGAAAGACGCCCGATGTGCTTCCTTATTTTTTTTCCTTTCTCGTCCGTCCGAAATTTGGAAAGAAAGTCCGGTCTCTGCTTGGTCTGTCCTAAAGTAATGGTTTTTAGCTGCTTTCATCAACTGCATTCGTGACTTCATGAATCTGTTTCTATCGAATCCCCTGTAGGATGTCGTCTCACATGCAATGCCCGACAATTGTCCGGTCATGTTTTATAAATTATGCCGCAGTGTATGAATCGTGGTAGCATACCTTGCAAGATCATCTTTTGCCCGAAAATCCCGACAATTGTCTGGTCATGTTTTATAAATTATGCCATAGTGTATAAATCGTCGTAGCATACCTTGCAAGATCATCTTCTGCCTGAAAATCGCATTCGAGCAATTGAGATAACCCTGTTTCTTATTATCTTTCAAGAATTAGCTCACTGTTTGGCTTTGTTGACCCTTCGAACTGAAGCAGAGTCTGAGCAGAAAATTAGTCCACATATTGTCCGGGTTGCTTTTCATGGCTGCTTGGCCGATCTTCAGGTAATCCTCTTGTTTACAAAGGCACACTCGAATTGATTCTATTGAGCACGCATGATCAAAGCTTTGAAATTTTTGAGCTGATTACTTTAATTCTAGAATAGCAACTCCATGGAGGCTCGCTACTTTGCCTCTTTGGTGCCCTTAGTGAATTGCTTTAGGCTTGTTGTCAACGGGTTATCGCTGGCTGCTGATGAAGGACTTGTGAAGTCCGTCACCCGAGAAGGAAGTCCACAGTAAGCTTTCTCTCATTCATTTTGAGTTCATCATCCCCTTTCCTCCCTCTTGATAAGTGAGTTCATCATTGTTTTCTTAGCGATCCTGCCTTAGCTTCTTTTCTGTCATCTGTACCTCTCAGGGAATTGTTAAGAGGCCCGTTATACTATGTTTTGATACTGATTTTATGCGCTATTGTCTACTGGCGTGAATCCCCAACAGGGGTGATCTCATTGGCAATGATGTGTGGTGGGGATGGTAAACATTTCTCTTTATGACAGGAGATTTCATTATTCTTCGTATTACTTGGTTCTAACATCGCCTATGCAGGTATTGCTGATATAATCGGAAGAAGATTTGGATCCCAAAAGCTTCCTTATAACCACAAAAAGAGTTGGGCCGGTAGCATATCCATGTTCGTATGCGGCTTCCTAATATCAATAGGGTGCGTTGACATTGCACTTTGGCTTTCAATTTTACTTAATTGTCTAGATCTATCTCAAATCTGACAGCGGGAAGTTGTCCTCCTGATGTAGGATGCTCTGTTACTTCTCATCTCTCGGGTATTTTCAATTGGACTGGACAATGACGTTGCAGCAGGTTGCGCTGGTCTCGTTGGTGGCAACGGTAGTGGAGTCTCTTCCAATTACGGAGGTGCTCGACGACAACATATCCGTTCCTCTATCGACCATGCTAATGGCCTTTTGGTGTTTTGGCTATTAGTTTCCCGTCCTGCATTCGTTTCTCCATTGCGAATCTGAAGTGCCCTCAGGGTCTTGGTGCACCTGTTTCAAGAGGAAACGGACCTGGTTAATGGGCCGGACATGTCGGATCAGGCCCATCCGAAATGTAGTAAACGGGTAATCGAGCCCTCTTTGCTTGGGCCCTTTAGCGTAGATCTCATGGTCAAGCCCCCATATGTCGAAACAATTCAGAATATTGAACAGAGAAGTTTTACAACTATGGATCAAACATGGTCAACAATAACTCATAGCACTTTTTCTTCAAAGGGTGATGCAATTGTCACAATATTCTGTTCGAACTCATCTCTTCGGTCAAAATTAGAGATTGCCCGTGCGAGTCCATTAGGAATTCTGCCGGAGATTTCCTTTCTCAGCGGCTCTTGAGGGAACTACACGGTAGTGGAGCAAACTTGGGCTCTAAATCCATTCGAAAGAAAATCCGACATGGTATCTGTCAAATCGTGACCGCAAACACGTCCTATACTCCTCCATCTCCGGGTTGCATTACTATGGTCATATTGATATTCTCTCGTTGAAGCATCGTTCTCCTTTGATAAATTTTTCGGCATGGTAACGCCTGGCTCATACGCCAGATGCGGCTGTACGTTGGACATGTAGCTGCTACGAGATAAGGCACTGCCCCGCTCATGCTTTTAGAAGTAGGTATGAGTGCGGTTCAACTTGATTTACAAAATCAGAGCGAGGGGTGGCTCCCATCTTGACACTGCAAGTCAAATTCATCATCGTCATCGATCTGTCCAAATATGCAAAACAAGTCAAAGCGTGGCAGATGACATTGAATCAGACCCACTTACTTAATCGCGAAGAGGTATATCCCAACAATAGGCAAAGAGAGCAACCTTAATAGGGAAGATATGCAAGACCGGATGAGGCACTATCTAGGCCGGAAAATCTCAGTTAAGCCTCGGCCAGGTCACTCGTTTTCTGCCCCACTTTCCACGTTTTGTATGCATTGTTCCAGTTGGCATATGGCGACCAGATGACCCTTCTGTCCAAAACTGGTGAGATCCATTACATCGCTCATTTTTCGGCCCCACTTTCCAAGTTTTCTATGCTTATTTGAGTCATCATATGGCAACGAGACGACCATCCGGATTGTTGCCCGGATTGTTGCCCCAAACTTACGAGATCCATTACACCGCTTGTTTTTTGCCCACTTTCCACATTTTGTATGCCTAGTTCGAGTCATCATATGGCGATGAGATGACCCTTCGGATTGCTATCCAGAACCGATGAGATCCATTACATCGCATGACAAACTGAATTTCTATTCCAGCCACCCACCTTGCATCACATCCAATTAAGAAATACGGAATAGAAGAAATTATCTTCATGATTTAGAAATGGTATGATCAAAGTCCAAATTGTGAGAGAGGGGCAATGCAAATGTGACTCCCCCCAAACAAGTTCTTCCCCACATGTTGTCACGACCTTGGAAAGACCGAGTCGATACATGTGGAATCCTGCCTTAGCTTCTTTTCTGTCTATCTGTGCCTCTCAGGGAATTGTTAAGAGGCCCGTCATACTATGTCTTGATACTGATTTTATGCGCTATTGTCTACTGGCGTGAATCCCCAACGGGGTTATCTCATTGGCAATGATGCGTGATGGGGATGGTAAACATTTCTCTTTATGACAGTAGATTTCGTCATTCTTCGGATTACCTGGTTCTATGCGGCTTCCTAATATCAATAGGGTGCGCTGACATTGCACTTCGGCCTTCAATGCTACTTCATTCTGTCTATATCTATCTCGAATCTGACCACGGTAATTTGTCCTCGCGATGTAGGATGCTCCGTCACTTCTCATCTCTCGGGTATTTTCAGTTGGACTGGACAACGACATTGCAGCGGGTTGCGCTGATCTCGTTGGTGGCGACGGTAGTGGAGTCTCTTCCAACTACGGAGGTGCTCGACGACAACATATCCGTTCCTCTATTGAGCATGCTAATGGCCTTTTGGAGCTTCGGGTATTAGTTTCCCATCCAGCTTTCGTTTCTCCAATACAAAACTAAAGTGCTTTTAGGGTAGGGGTGAGTGGTTCCAAATTTCGTATAGATTTCGTCTGGAATTTGAAACTTACCCGTTGGAATGAGGATTTCATTTTTTGGAATTTAGAACTTACTCTACATACCTTAGAACTTGGAACCTACCCTGTCACAAGTTTTAAGGCCGGTTCCGGAGTCTACCTAGGTTCCACCTATATTATTATAATTACTATTCAGTAATCACGGCTTGTATTTAGACATACACAATTATAAACATTAATAAAGTAAAAATCTTAGTCATAAAATGGAAACTTGGACTAGTACTTCCAAATTATAAACTTATTATCGAATGACAGGGAATATCGGAGGATCGCATGAAGACATGGAATAAGAAAAACATTAAAACTTATTCGAGGTTCTAGATTTATATGTTTCAGGTTCCTTTAATTAAAAACCTGAAATCTACCTATTGAAATAGATTCATCACTTTTTGGAACCTGAAACCTATTTTACATATTTTGAAACTTGGAACCTATAGATTCCCACCAGTTCAGTTCTCAAATTCCAAGATAGACCCTGAAACTATGCTCACCCCTATCTTAGGGTCCCTATGTGCCCGTTTTCAAGAGGAATTGGACTTGGATAAGGGGCTAAAGATGTCGGACTAGGCCCATTTGAATTGTAGTAAGCGGTTAATCGAGCCTATGCCTCTTTGTTTGGGCTCTTTAATGTAAGAAGTCACGGTCAAGCCCTCATATGTAGAAACGAGGGAACATGCCACAAAAAACCTTAAACTTTACTCAATGTGACAAATTTAGCCTAAACACCCAAACTTTACCAATTATGACACATTTATCATAAATTTTTTTTCCCGATACAAAAAACCCCAAATTTATATTCACGTGACACACTTACCTCAAATTATAGGGTATTTTTATATTTTACCTTTTAAATATTTTTCTTTTGCTTTTTTTTTTTCTCCTCTCTTCCCTCCGCTAGCCATGGCGGAGAGAAGGTGGCCCTCATCGGCATCGGCTGAGGGTCGCCCTCCCCTATGCGGGCGAGGGTGACCCTCCCCCGGGTCAAGCAAGGACAACCCTCGATAGATCCGACGAGGGCAACCCTCACTTGACGCAAGTGAGAGCGGCTGTCACCATGCCGGCGTAGGCAAGGCGGCCCTTGTTTAGGCCGGATTTGGTGAGGAATGCCCTTGTCGGCGTCGGCTAGGGCCACCCTACCTTGCCCAGTCAAGGGCGACCCTCGCTTGACGCCGGCGAGGGTCACCCTCACTCGACGCCAACGAGGGCCGCCCTCACTTGAGCTAGTTGCCCTCTACTGGCGGTAGAGAGAAGAAAGAAGAAGAAAAATGGAAAAAAAAATAGAAAAAAGGAAAGAAAAAGAAATTTGACGAAAATGCCCTTCAACCATAGAGTTGATAAAGTTTGGGATTTTTGTGTCACAGAAAATGTTTGAGGTAAATTTATCACATTACATAAAATTTAGGATTTTTGGTCATTTTTTACTTAGAAACAATTCAGGATATTGAACGGAGAAGTTTTACAACAATGGATCAAACATGGTCAACAAAGCTCATAGCACTTTTGCTTCGGAGGGTGATGCAATCGTCACAATGCCTTGTTCGAACTCATCTCCTCGGTCCAACTGAGCAAGTCCGTTAGGAATTCCGCCGGAGAGAATTCCTTTCTTAGCAGCTTGACCCTAAGGCCCTGTTTGGTAACCATCCAAACAGGGCCAAATTCTGATTCTTTGTTCTCGGAATTAGTTTCGGCCTAGAATCGCGTTTGGTAAAATTTTTGTTATCGGGAACAAATTTGTTCCCGGAAACAGATTGGGAACAGAATCAAGAATAAAAAAAAAAAGTTGATTCTTGTTCCGGAACGAATTTGAGAATCAAAATCAATAAATTTTCTTCTTCCTTCGGCCATCTCACGACCGCCGTCCACCACCGCCCGCCACCGTCCGCCATTCGCCACCGCCGTCCACCGCCGCCGGCCGCCGGTCCGGCGAGCTCGCCGGAGGCTTGCCCGGCCACCGGCGAGGCTCGGCCTGCTAGATCGGCGAGGCCGAGCCTCGCCGGATCGGGCGAGGGGCTAGGCGAGCCTCGCGACGCCCGGCCCACCGGTGGCCGGGCGAGGCTCGCCCGGCCCGTCGGTGGCACAGCGGAGCCTCGCCTAACCTCGACGAGGTCGGCCTAGCCACCGGCGGGGCTCGGCCGAGCCTCGGCGGGGCTAGGCGAGCCTCGCCCGGCTGCCGGCGAGGCTCGGCCGACGAGGGCCGGCGACGCTCCGGTGAGGTCGCCGGCCCTCGTCTGGCCGGTCGCCGGTCCGGCGACCGGCAAGAAGAAGAAGAAGAAGATGAGAAAATGAAAAGAAAAAAGGAAAAAAAAAGAAAATGAAAAGAAAAAAAGGAAAATGAAAAGAAAAAAATGAAAAAATGAAAAAATGAAAAGAAAACAAAGGAAAAAAGTAAAAAAATTATTTAAAAATTAAAAGAAATTGATTTGGAACAGAATTAATGAACACGGATACCAAACACAATTCTATTCCAATCAAAAATTTTGGACGATTCCAAACGAGCTTAAAATGCTTAGAATCGGTTAGGAACGAATAAAAAAGAATCGGTTCGATCGAAATCAGAATTTCCTTTCGTTAGCGGCTTGACCCTAAGAGAACTACGCGGTAGCGGAGCACACTCGAGTTTTAAATCCACTCGAAAGAAAATCCGACGCGGTGTTTGTGAAATCGTGACCGTGATTGCGTCCTTCACTCCTCCATCTCCGGGTTACGTTGCTATGGTCATATTGATGTTCTCTCGTTGAAGCATGGTTCTCGTTCAATGACCTGTTCAGCGGGGTGATTCCGTGGCTCATACGCCGGATGCACGAGAAAAGGCAAGACGACGGTTCACGCTCATGCTTTTAGAAGTAGGTATCGGTGCTGTTCAACTTGATTTACAGCATCAGAGCGAGGGGCGGATCCCATCTTGACACTGATGTCAAGTTCATCGTCGTCATCGATCCGTTCACATATGCAGACAAGTCAAAGCGCAATAGATGACATTGAATCAGACCCCTTGCTTAAACCGAAAGAGAGGTGTATCCCCGCCCGGCGGGGCGAAGAGAGCGAGCTTGATAGGGAAGATATGCACGACCAGGCGAGGCATTATCTAGGCAGAAAAATCCCAGATAAGCTTTGGCCAGGTCCATCGTTCTTTGCGCCAGTTTCCACATTTTGTTCTTAGTTCGAGTCGTCGTATGGCTACGACGACCCTTCGGATCGCTTTCCAAAACCAACGAGGTCCATTACCATCGCTCATTTTCTGCCCAGTTTCCCCATTTTGTATGCTTTGTTCAAGTCGTCATATGGCGACGAGACGATCATTCAGATTGCTTTCCAAACCGACGAGATCCATTACATCGCCCGTTTTTTGCCTGCTTTTCACATTTTGATACTTAGTTTGAGTTGTCACATGGCGACGAAACGATCCTTCGGATCTTTTTCCAAAACCGACAGATCCATTATATCGTATGACATGCTGAGAAGTGTTTATACCGGCCACCCATCACGCATCACGCCAAATTAAGAAAAAATTTCTCTACGGAATAAAAGAAATTATCTTCATAATTCAGAAAATGTTATGATTAGGTCCAAATCGAAAGAGAAGGACAATGCAAGTGTGAATCCCCCCGAACAAGCTCTTCCCCACATGTTGTCACGACCATGGAAAGACCAAGTCCATGCGTGTGGAACGAGCATGCATGAAGTGGTCCGAGGTCGAGCAACGAATGAAGCCTCCCTTGTGAAACCTCAAACACGGCGTAAACAAGAGTCCGACGTTCTCACACGATGCCCAAGGAGAAAATTACCAAAAAGGTTATAGACATATTGTATAATTGCCAGTTCGGTCCTAAACTTTTTGATTTGGATAATTTCATCCTATATCTTTTGAAGATTTGTCAATATAATCATTCTAATCAATTTTGGCTAAAAATTACGAACGTTAGTGTTGACATGGGCAATTTTGGGAATTCTTTTAATTTTTTTTTCTTTTAAATTTTTTTAACAGAGATGAGGTTTTGCGAAGTGAGACGTATCGACAAGCTTAATGTATGCCATAAAAACCTATCGACGTTTGATGCATCACTGTCTTTAGAAAATGCAACCTTAGATTTTGGTATGCATGAAATGTATAGGTGGACACATCTCTATAGTTGAAACTATGTGAAATTATAAAGTTAACGACCCTCTTTCTTTTTTGGTTAGGGTTTTAGGGTATCCATTTCGATGATCATTCACGATCAGTTTTAGTCATTCAAAACCAACTAGCTATAGCTCAGGTAGCTAGCAGAACCAACCAAAAAAAAAAAGTAGCTAGCAGACGGTATATACAATATACGAACGAACATTAATTTGACGCCTCTTCTCGGAGTATGATTCTAGATCATTCACTTTATTATTAGGCTATATATATTTTGAAAAAAAAAAAAGGATGATTTAAAAAATATTTTCTTCAAAATGATCTCTTATCGTTTATGAAAATGAATACAACGATTTTTTTATTTCCCAAAAAAATAATTAGACATAAATTATTATCGACTATGAAAATATTTATTATCGATTAATTATTTTAAGCGATTATTTTTATAAAAATAATTTTCAAATCCTTTCTTTTTTCTTTGAAAATAAACGGAGTTTCAGTTGATGTAGGTCTTGTAAGAATAAAATAAATATATTTATAAAGAGTCCACAAAACTTAGGCCGATCAACCCTTTGAAGCAGCGAAAGACAAAAATTTATTCGTGTTCTCGAAATACTTCGAAGCCAAGGTACCGACCAAAGCGGTTTCGAATCCCACCGGTCAATGGTCAAATCGTGCTGTTGGGAACAAAGAAAACCCCAACGGATTAATAATTTTAAAAACACAAAAGAGGGGAAAACAAAAAAACAAAAAAAAATAAACAAGGCAGACATTGACCCTTGAAAAGAGCAGTTCCATATAATAAATTTCCCAGAAATTGCGCTCTAAATAGTAAATAGCGTCCCGTCGTTCTTACGCTTGTAATGTCATTATCCATTCGAATCGGGTTCCTCGAAGAAAAACTTCAACTCCCCCAGACCCTGTCCGAAATAGTCGTTGTCTTTCTTTCGTTTTTTACGGGGTTAAACCCGCTGCACCTCATACGGCCCTCTCGGTCCTTTCGAAGTCATTGGGTCCTTTTCATTATTCACGTGAATTTCGTTTTTATCCACTTTCCCTCCACAAAAAAAACTCGCAAATAAACACGACTAATCTCACTTCAGACAAAAGGAACATCAGTCATTAGGAAGATATCATATCCTTCAAGGCTACGTTTGGTAGCGAATAAAATTTGGTCGTTCGAATGAGTTTTGGTTTTATCCACTTTCCCTCCACAAAAAATTGCAAATAAACACGACTAATCTCACTTCGGATAAAAGGAACATCGTTCGTAGGAATGCTACGTTTGGTAGCCAATGAAATTCAATCGTTCGAGTGAGTTTTGGTTTTGTCCCCTCTCCCATCCACAAAAAATCGGAAATAAACATGACCAATCTCACTCAGAAAAAAAAAAAAAGGAACGTTGTTCATAGGAAAGGTATCATCCATGAAGACTACATCTAATAGTTAATAAAATTCAGGATAAAATATCCCGTCTTGATGCCTGCCCATGACAAATAGGATAAAGTCGGATATAAAATAAAAATTGTTCGGATAAAATTATCTCATAAGAAAGGTAAAATAAATTGTTAATACGATTTCTAATATTCTTAATATAAAGTTATTTTTCTCAAATAACAAAGTTCTTAGATTAATAAAATTAAAATAAAATTTTAATATAATTAATATTTGAATTCTAATTTAAAAATAACAAAAAAAACAACGATTTTATTTTTATTTATTCATTTTTCAATTATATATTCGAATTCTTTCTATCTTATAATATATATTTTAGTCATTTTGTTATTACTAGTATTCTTCACTATTTAATAAAATTTTATGGAAGAAAGATGGAAGGAAAATAAAAAGGGAAAATGAAAATGAAGTAGGTAAAAATGTCATGAGAGATTTTTACCATTTTGTTCTATGCAACTCTTAGACTCATTGACGTTAATATGCCATTCATACCAAATAATAAACATGGGGTATGAAAATATTCAATTTTACCGCCGCGATTTACCGAACAGTAGATAGTATATAACAAAACTCCTGAATTTCATAGGAAATGCATCGTCCACGTAGTGTACGGTGATGGCATACGGAAGAGCTTCGAACTAAGTTCAAGTAGCTCATTGCATGACAACCCCCAATATGCCTTGTCGGCCACAGCATACGCATATTGCATAAAAGCACTTTGAATCGAAGGCCAGCCTGTTGCCCAAATCACTCTTCCTCTTTTTAGCTCTCTCTCTCTCTCTCTCTCTCTCTCTCTCTATATATATATATCTGATTTCTAGGGTTTAACTTGAGCAAAGGATATCTTAAGTGCTTTTCCAAAGCTGCTGATCTACTTTCCCGCTGGAATCATCTCCATTTTGAATATAATGAGAAGAGATTATTATATTAGAGCACACTAAGTGCTGCATCTCCCTTTTGCCCTCGTGCCCTTCTGTGCTGAAACTAAAAGGCTGCAAAAGGGTGAGAGTGGGTAAAAGCTAATGTCACTCATCCAACCCTAAGCCAACCAAATCGGATCGCGCACGTATTTTATTTGCATTTTTCCATTTTTTTCTTTCCCCTACCCAAATCCTGGATCATCACCTGGAAAAGGATAAATTCATTAGATGCTGACCTCGTGAATTGGGTTAAAAAGTAATGAGATCAACTGGCAGATGCAAGTGACCTGGAGAGGGCAGCTCATTCTCACATTCATTTTATTTTACTTTTCCCGCATCCTTTTGGAAGAGCCAAAGAGTAAAAGATATTTTCAGGTAAAAATACACTTCAAGTGCTAAAAGTTAGCACAAAAAGATACTTAAGTATTAAAAGTTACGAAAGCGACACTTAAGTGCCAAAATCAAAAAGAAATTTTAAGTGTCAATCCAACCAAAATCCGACTAAAATGCTGACGTGTGCAATTTCCAGCGAAATAAGTGCAAAGTGGCGTCATTTTGCACGTTGACGTGACCAGACAATGCAAAAACGCATTGTTTTGGTATTGATGTGGTAACAAATTAATATAAAAATTAATTAAATTTTATTTAAAACTAAATTTATTTAAAACATTTAAAAATACAAATACAAATATTAAAAAAATTAAAAAGCCCCAGGCCGCCCCCTTTTTAAATTTGTGTTAATTTTTTAATTTTTTTAATTAATTTTTTATCACATCGATACCAAATTACACTTGCTTTTTAGGAAAATTGATGCGTTAAGATTTTGGCTGGATTTTAGCTGGATTGACACTTAAATGATCTATTTTACTCTAATTTTGACACTTAAGTGTTACTTTCGTAACTTTTGGCACTTAAATGTCATTTTATGTCAACTTTTGGCACTTCGAGAGTCCGAATGTCAATCTTTTCAATCACATTATTTGTATATAAAAAGTACATAAACCCCGTGATAACACACGTCCTTACGTGCAGCTGCCGTTCAAAAAGATGAGATGAGGGAAACTCGAAAAAGGACAAGTGACCCGAAAGATTCTATCGCATCAGATCGGCAAAACCTAACCAAATAGAATATGAGATAAATACAACCTCGGATATCGTGTGAGATATCCTGTCCAGTTCAGCCCTCCTCAGGGACATAATGCGCACTGTCCCTTTTTTTACTTATAAAAATCATTTTTCAACCAAACCTTAATATATTCGAAGTTGAATTGTTTATGTTCGACGTTATTTTGATGACTATTGTCAGAGATATGCATCTGAGGGGTCACGCAATTTTTGTTAATCCATTACTTTATATATATCTCACATGTGCACGTCATGCTACATTCAATAAAATAAGAGCTGAAAGTGTATATCTTATAGAATATGAGAAGTCCTCGATTAGTTTACTCCCATTTGCACCAAAGGTTTGCAATATCCAACGAATCAAATCATGTGTTTTGAGATGGTCAAGTGTTGGATGATGCGAAAAGTAAAAATGTGGATAAAGTAAAGGATTCGTGACTTTTTTTTTTATCCATGTGACTTATTGGAAATATACTATCGATTACGAAATTATCAATCTTTTTTTTTTTTTATAGTATGCAAATTAAGAGTTTTTGCAACAACTCACCGATTTTATTTGAGTGACTTATTAGTACTTTGAATTTATTAAATCTTCTATGAACTTACCAATTTGAACTAGGATGTCTTATTGCTAGTTTTTGTCCAATTAAGTTATCAACTGATCTTGAGTTATCAACTCTCCTTTCACTATTCTCAGAAATTACAAACTTAAATTTGCGTAACTCAACAGGTATTCTCACAATTAATTACCACTTAATAGTTGAGTTACCAACTCCTACTTATCAACTCTACTTATCTTCGATAACAATTTTTATTTATCTTTTCTTAACAATGTCTTAAATTTTCCAATTATTATGTAAAAATACTAAACTTTTTTTTTACCAACTTATCAATTTATCTCAATTTTGACAAAAAGAAATATCTCCAATTAAGTCATCAATTAGTTTCGGGTTTCCAACTTTTATTTTGAGTTAGTTACCTACGTTTATTTGTTTCTGTTAATTGACCAACTTTTCTATCATGTTACTTGATCTGAAGAAAAAATTTGTGGAATGTCTCTTTAGGTTGGTGATTTTATATAATAAATGGTTAACACAGAGTCAATAAAAGATAAATATATTAACGTTGGGTACTAGATAAATTGCATCTCAGGATTCGCAAGTCAGTGGGTGATACTTCCTTAAATTATATATATATCTATTGTGTGCATGTCATACTGCATCACATAAAATAAAAAGCCAAATGCATATAGTCTATATAATACCATAGTCCTCGACTAGATTACTGGCACTTGCACCAAATGGTCCTAGGTTCAACGTCCAATCATGTGTCATGATATGGTTTTTAATTCCAAGTGCGTCACTTGTCTATCTAATCCCACATATGAACTGAATGGAGCTTTATGTCAACTAGACGGGCTTGCTAACTGAAAAAAAGTCATGGGTTGGTAGAATCTCAGCGAAAACATTTATGGATTTTTATTTTGCATGGCAATAAATTTCATTAAGTGTTCAATAGCGTCAAAACTTGTGTTGGTAAAGAAAACGACTGGTGACTCTATTCTTTTCAAGATAATTTATTGGTAACTTAGCAGTAGTTTTACGAAATTACGAATCATTCTTTCTCATAGTTTGCAAATTACAAAATTCCGTCCTAACTCACCAACTTTATTAATAGTGCTTATTAATGTTTCGAATTTTCTAACTCTTCTAGGAATCCTGTTCAAAAAAAAAAAAAAAACTCTTCTAGGAAATTACAAATCTAAAAATCAGAGTGAGTTATTATCAACTTTTGTCCAATTAGCCATCGATTAGTTTTGGATTATCAATTCTTATTCGAGCTATTTACCAAAGCTTATATCGTATCCTTATTTACAAATTTTTAATTGGGCGTTATCAATTTTTACCTTGGACATCAACTCCTTATATTTATTGACTCCTCCTAGAGATTACCGACTAAAAATAGCATAAGCCACGGACTTTTCTTTTATTAAAGTACGAGCAAAAAGTAAAAGTAATATAAGCTATATTTCCGACCAAAAAAAAAAGAAAAAGTAAAGTGCGTCACAATTTAAAGATCTTTGTTAGATTTGGCCGGGCGCGTTGAGCGCATCCAAATAACGCGTTTGGTGTCCCCAATTCAAAACCTAATCTCCGTCGCCGTCCCGATCCTTGCGCTTGGCGGAGTTAATCGACCCCAACCCCGACGACTATAAATGATTATTTTTTATTTTGTTAGAGCTCAAACCCCAACCCCGACCCCGAATGGCCACTCGACGGCCGTAGCTTCGACCCCGACCTCGAAAAACGCATTTGGTAACATGAAGCCATCCAAAATTTTTAATTTTAAAGGAATAGAATTGCATTTGATACCATGCTAATTAATTCTGTTCCAAATTAATTTCTTTTGATTTTTAAATAAATTTTAAATAATTTTTTTTACTTTTTTACTTTTTTTTTTCCATTTTTTTCCTATTCTTTTTCTTTCTTCATGTGGCCGGTCCCGACTAGAAATGATTATTTTTTATTCTATTGGCGTAAAAAAATGCGCCGGCCGTCCAAAATTTTAATTCTGGAATAGGCATTTGCCGTGCTAATTAATTCGTTCCAAATTAATTTCTTTTGATTTTTAAATAAATTTTAAATTTTTTTTTTACTTTTTAAATTTTTTTTTTACTTTTTTCCTATTCTTCTTCTTCTTCTTCTTCTTCTTCGGCCGATCGGCCCGGATCGGCCTCGGCGAGTCGGCCCTCGTCGGGCGATCGGCCCTCGTTGGCGAGCCTCGGCCCGTGGGAGAGGCCAGCCTCGCCCTAGCCTCGGGGTTGGGCGAGCCTCGCCGGTGGCTAGGCTGTCAATGAGGCTCACCTAGCCCCGCCGGTGGCCAGGCCGACCTCACCGGGGCTGGGGTTGCCTCCGGCGAGCTCGCCGGACCTCGCCCTGGCCTGGTGAGCCTCCAGCAAGCTCGCCGGACCAACGACCGGTGGCGGACGGTAGCGGTGGGCGGCGGTGGACGGTGGCGACAGCAATCGCGGGATGACGGAAGAGAAGAATGATAGTTTCATTGTTTTGATTCTTTTTTTTTTTTTTTTTTTATTCTCAAACGAAAAATCATATTTTTTTTTATTCTCAATTCTCTTCTCAATATGTTCTCGGGAATAAAATTTTTACCAAATGCGATTTCGCCCCAAATGATTCTTGGAATAAAAAATCAGAATCAGATTGCCAAACAGGCCCTTAGGGATACCACAATAAGTCGAACGAGTGTTCTTTTTGTATCATTTCGAAAAGGGTGAAATCGACAAAGGGAAATGACACGGAATCATCTTAGCAAAATAAAATGAGGGAAAAAAGAAAATAAATAGATGCTCGGGAGGAGCTTATCCGGAAGGAACCAATAGTAAAATCTGCCAACTCGTCGTCTGTCCACATGCAGCACCCGGTTCGACGCACGTGGCTTCGCATGCGGCACAAACCCTAAACTAAATCCCAAGTTGAATCCTTAGGAAATGGACACAATAACCAACACATTCGATCCTTCCCCAAATGTCACCCAAGGTTTTTACGTAAGACCCGCTCGGATTCTTCACTACCCAATCGGTCGTATAATTCAAATGTGAAAAGTTCAAGAGAAGTTATTGGTGATGACGAAGAAGTCGCAGGCAGAAACCATTTCTTCTTTCCCTGCTTTAAATTAAAATGCATTTGATCATAGTTTAAACCTGATCCAGCTAATCCTCCACCGGATTACAGTCAGATGACCAGAGGCATATGGAGGTCGATAACTGAATTCAGCATATCAAATTTGATCATGCATGAGGCTGCTGTGTGACGACCATCCGACATATACCGTTTTGTTATGTCGATTGTATAATTCAGGACACGATTTGTCGTGTCGGGGTTTGATATCGAAGTAAATAGAGCATGTAATTTAAGACATTAATACGTAATCCTTGGCTAATTGATTAATATGCGAGGTTGGTACACAGTACATGCTGATGGTATCTTCTAGATCCGAAAAAAACAAAATTTGCAGAAAAGTCAAGTTTCTATTTCTGACTTTTTTTTTTTTTCCTTTTTTGGTCTGATACATCTGACTTTAACCAGCGGCGCTTTTGACTAATATTAAATAAGCTTAATCATAACAATAAAAAAATACAATATTATACAATACAGCATTATATGATATGATATGATAATAAAAAAAAAAACAAGAAATAATGATCACAACCATCGCATAGATGGAGGTTTCGAAGAATCTGCCGGCCTATGATTAGAAGTGTTTTGTACACAGCCGAATCTTGTAGTTATCTATGCTTAGCGAGCAAGTCTCGAGATCTCGATATTACTTTTGTCTTGGCACACTTGTTAACGATATCAGAAGACACTCCCATTTCTTTCCCTCTCGAAATAGACAATTGAAATTCCCATCACCTTGGTTTAACGTGTCCAACTAGCAAAAGCCATTAATTGGTAATCGGTTATGTTACTTCAAATTTCCAAATCAACTGCTCCTACTTTGGCCCACTTTCTCTTGACTGACCGCGACATGAAATATTTCAGAGTCGGTAATTTTTTATTTCATCAAGAAGGTAAAATTTGATAGATGTTTCGATCATTTCTTGTCTCTAATATTATCCCTTTTTTTCTCCAATTGATGGATTACAAGTTGTTGGCATCATTGACATGTGATATTAATTAGGTATAAATATGATTGGTATTCATAGTTGTATAGCTACCAAGCATATTCCTCTACTTTGACTACAATTGGAGGAAATTATTGAAGTATGATATAGCAAATTAGGAAGACCACCAAAGAAGAGGCCTTGGCCTGCCCAAACAAATCTCTTTTCCATCACTATATACCAAATTAAATAGATCCATTTTTTATATCCCAACAAGTAACACAAATGTCCCTAAGTATTTGAATTATTCAAGGGATCTCATAAACATTGGATTAAAGATTAAAATATCCGCAAGCCTATTACAAAACATAATCGCCCTTGAGCACTAAGTATTCAAATTAAAAGTTACAATCACATCTCCACGACTTTAGGCTCTATGATCATGTTTACAATTCTTTAGTTATCACTAAACTCAATTGCATCTCCATGATTTTTTGCTCCATAATCATTCTCCGTGATGCAAGTTCGATCTTTTCTACAAGCTGTTATGACTTCTCAATTGTCTTGATTTAACCATCGATCGACATCTTTCTTGTCTTCAATTTTAGCCTCCAGCGCTTATCCAAATTCATCTAAGCACCATTGGACAACTGGCTGTCATTGTAGGTCAACATTGTACTCTAGTCATCAATGATCCGGTCATCAATAAGCATTTTCCCTCTCAACAACAACAACAACTCATTGATAACATAATTGCTTACATCGATTTGCAAAAGCAAAAACATTATGTTGAACAATTTTTAATGGTTATTTTGGACTTGTAGTTTTTTAAGCTTGGTGAATGCCTAATGCCTAGTGATTGAACTAAAGCATAAGTTTTTTTTTTCCTTTTTTTTAAATTAATAGGTAATGAATTTTAAGTACTCAATTATTTTCACTGGGGACCCATAGGTAGTTGGTTCTGTCGGTGCCTCCCCCTCGCCTTTGACTTGTTTGGTAGCCGGCTGTCCATGCCTTGCTTCTCTTTTGACTCTGGTATTGTAGTGTGTGTGCCGCGCTTAGCGGTTTTTACATCTTGTCACCCTTCCACTCATTTTGTTTCTTGCATTTGGAGTGTAAGTTTTTGGTGACGTGATCTTTTGTATATTTGACCATTCCTCAATATATTTATTGCCTTTTACCAAAAAAAAATAAAATCGAAGTACTCAAAATAGTCCATTAATTATTTTGAAGTGTGATCGACTCTTTTTATGGAAGTATAATACAAACGTCAGCTCTGATATTCAACAACAGCATTCTACATGCTCTATAGTCAGCAATTTTAGCTATTAGGCAATAGCCAACCAAGATTTAGCTTTCCTGTAGAAAACTAGATATGGACCCACCTTCATTGCGAAATAAATAGTGGGTATTGATGTCATGTCAATTTAGAATACTTAGTCATTTTTTGGTGTCAACACATTAATATAAGCTTTAATATATCCTTATTTGATGGTTGCATCCAAGACTCTTAACTCTACTTTTTATTGATTTCTTCAAGTTGTTGATTTTTCAAGTTCTTGATAATTATGTTCATAAATAACTAAACTCCGCTCTTATCGGTTGAGTCCATCACACATCGATAATAACTAAAAGTTTGTCATTTTTTGGTGCTAACATCAGCTTTATATTAGCTAATTTAATTTCTTATAATCTCTATTAAATATTTGTACAAACAAAAAATAAAATACTATTTAAAAAAAAAAACTCTCAATGGAAATTTGAAATTACATAATGCCAAAATGGGCCAAAGGATAGTTAGCTTAAAGTTTTTGGAGGACTCTTGATAAACTTTTCATTATAAAGCTTTTGGAGCTCGAGGGAGCTACCAACGAAGTGGAATGTTCAATTTCGAGTAGAATCATTCGTACTTCAAGTTCAAACTATCATCAAAGGTATCAATCAATAGAAAGAGCCGGCCATCACATACTTGTTTATTGTAATTAAATAAATCGCTTGCCGTTTCGATAAGGAAAAAAAAAATTCGTGGGGAAGGTCTAGTTATAGGGTCCACATGGAATTTTCGGCACGATAATCGTAGGCATTATTATAATTCATATAAATTAGGTTTTCTAGCCAATCCTAATCATGTTTAGCTGCTGCTTTCTGCTTTTGCATTGGCTGCGGAAGGTAGGAAATGTGTAATTAATTAGCCACGGATTAGAGTCGGCTATTTAATATGCCTATATAACTATACGTCTCAAATTCTATCTTTTGCTTTCCCCAGCCGTCCTTTCATTTATTTCTTATTTTTTGAAATTTTACTTTCCATGTAAGATGAACTTTCCTTATAATTAATTACCACGAGAATGGATTGCGTATCTTTTATTCTAAATTACAAAAATTTTGAAATTTCCTTTTTGACATCCAGAAACTTTTAGAACCTTCTGAATCGACTAAAATAATATAATTAAGTCATTCTATTACGATAGTTAAATTAATAGCAATTTGGGAGAAGCTGTTTTACCAAAGTTTAAAATTATGAGCTAAATGAGATCTTATTGAAAAATACATTCGACATTAGTTAGATTGGACTTTAGAGAGCTGATCTCAGCAGGGATTTACAACTGAAAAAGATCCCCACGTCCATTTACAAAATAAAAATAAAAATATGTATTATTTTTTATGCTGCGCCTTATGTTTTTCAATTTAGTTAAAAATAATTAAGGTGCTTCCCATTTGAGCTAAATAAAATCTTACGTTAAAAAAATTCAAAAATTCTTAGAGATTTAATACATCTCTGATGAGGTTCATGAATCTCGACCACGTCAAAGATCATCAGCCCCGTATCTACCACTATACACCCAAGAACAATTTTAATCTATGCCACGAGAAAAATGAAAAGACAAAGAAACGAGGTTTTCAAACTTCAATGAAGATAGAAAATGAGAAAGGAATGTCTGATCGTGCGCATCGATATGGAACCACATTAGCTTTTTGTCCAGTAATATTCCTCTTTTTCTTTCTAAATAATCTTTTGAATAAAAAAAAGGAGAAGGGTTTTGGTCTTACATAAATTAATTTATTAATTTGCTCGTGCTTCAGCGATTCAAGACTGGCTGCTCCGACGAGGACCATTACATAAAGATGAAAGAGCTTCTTTTCCCCTCGGTGCCTTGGCCGCTGGCGAGGATTTATTAATTTGGAGAGGCAGATTCGGATATTTGAATAACTCTTTATCACGATGGAGTTAAAGTATATTTCTTTTCTATAATTCAGGGACACGAGTGCCGAGGCTATGCTACTTAGAACAGTTTGCGTGTTAAATGTACATTAATTAATGAATTTTCCATGATTAAAATATTTCTAGATGTTCATTCTTGTCAAAGAAGCAATGGGGTTTAATTTAATTTTGCCCTAGATTTTGATGGAGACTTTCTTCGAGGACAATCCAATGCCAATTTGAATTCCGAGTGGGGTGTCCATTATTGTTCTTCGTTCTAGATCACTCCATATTAATTGCGTTATCCTTCAGTGTGTATCTCGTGCATCTTGGCCTGTCGACCCCATCGCCGATGGCGACGGCTTTGTGGTCAAGTTATCGTCAACGAGTTCGGCTTTGGTTCCAAATTCAACATAATCGAAGTCCGAACAGAAAGCCAAATCCAGATCAAACTTTGAAAGCCGGATGATGGGTCAAACTTTTGTATCTATCCAGTACGATGGCCTCGCTCCTGATAATAGTTTATTGCGATCGAGTTTTACCGAGTGGACTTTTTATTCATTGTAGAAAAATGGTACAACTGAAGGAATAAGCTATAGTTTCTGATGTCTTTTGTCATGAATATTAGGTGCATCTGACAAGCAAAGATCGTGTAAAGTATGTACAATTGTTACTCATGCCGGTATACAAGATCATTTTCCTCGTTATTAACATATGCGACTTCAAGGGTTTGTCGCTATATAGGTGTGTAGCTCCTTGGTTCTTTTGCTAATATATATTTACTCTTTACCAAAAAAAAACATATGCGACTTCAAAATGTCAAACTACATGTTTTTTTTTTCCTTTTCAAAATCTCTTGGTGGGAAGTGAGTAGTTTCTATAGTATGGAATGTAGCATGCACGTAGGAACTGCATTTTCCTTGAATATTTCCTTTTTTGTTTTATAGGTAATATAAAAGAGAAAGTAAATTAGTGAATAGGGCATTTTTTATTGGAGGAAATTAGAGATGATCGGTTCCTGATCTGATTTAGTTCCAAGGTGGAACTAGGAACTAGGACTGAGGACTAGACCGATTGGTCCTAGGACCAACGGTTTAGTCTAATAGAGCCAGTTACTTTTTATTCCCATTACTTGATACTATATGTTATGAAGAGAAAAAAAGCTGGTTTCTTTTAAAGTATATGTAGTCGGCCTGATTTGATTTCTCCTTGGAACCGGGAAATAGGGGAACTTGATCAAACCGTCGGGATATTGGTTCCACTTTTAAGAGTCAGGAACTAGACCCAATCGGCAGGTTCGGTTTGGTTCGGATGGTTCATTTTGCACACCCCTAAACGAAATAAACCCAACTTAGTGAAATTTCTTCCTCCAAAAGAAAAGAAAAAGGAAAAACAGAAAATTAATAATAATAAGAAGAAGAAGAAGATAAGGAGAGTGGGATGGATGACTTGTCAAAAGCAAGCATGATTCAAAATGAGACAAACCCCTTAGTTCAATTCCCACCCCCGGGAATGCCCTCCCCCAGTTCAATCAGCATTAGATCCACCTCTCCTACTGGTCAACTCAAACCCCAAGACAAGTTCGTCACCCTTTGGTGGTCCTCTCCAAAAATCCAATGTCCCATTATTTGCTGCTGTAATGTTTTCTTCACCAATCGGGTGCTACCCAAATCCTCTCTCGTGCATAGTTCAATCTCGCTCAGCGGAGCTAGCTTCTGATTGACTCAGCGTGTTACTACGAACCTTTTCCCCTCGACTTATACTCGTGGTCATATGCAAGTGGCTCGAGCCACGGGCGTTACCAATGAAAAGATTTCCTTTTGGCGACTCAAAAAGTGAGGAGAAAAGAATTCACGATCGACGTTAAAGTGGTCCCCCCTGAAAGTTCGCTTTTGCTATATAGTGATATTTCATTCTATGTCGCTATATACACTTGCCAAAACATAATGAGAGAGATCTCGATGTGACTATACGGACAACATTCCACAAATGAACATATGATACATACATTCCCATCACTTGGACCAAAAATTTGCTGGGAAAGCCATTTCTTTTTACCCCTTTGGCAGATGGCGATTGCATGAAATTGAAATGTGAACCATCTTAATGCTCCCTCTCTCTCTCCCTCCAAATTATTCTTGTTTCTATTTTTGCGAAAAAATAAATAAATAGAGCATGCATTGCTCACGGAGACGAAGATGAACTCATCCATCCACGGGTCAAGGATTGTAGCTCCCCATTTTCTCTAACTAATAGTATCGGAGATTGCCTAATTAGGGTTTTTTTTTTTTTGGCAATGCACGCTATAATTACTCTCGTATCATTTATAGGTGATCATCCCGAGAGCCACGCCAATTGAAAAGCCATCACAATGGGTCTCCCCTACTTTTAGAGTCGCTTGGGAAACTTCCTTGCAACCTCCGAATCGGCTTATTTTTCCCTTTGGTCTTTAGCGACAGGGTCGAACTTTAGTTCAGGAGCAAGGTCCAGCTTTTGGCAGGAAAAGGGAAATTCCTAGTCTTCCGTCTCGTCACACCAAGTTAAAGGCAAAAGTTTAACCCCAGAGATGCTCCTAGTTTAACCCCAGAGATGCTCCTATTTTTTCCCTAATTGTTGCTATCGTCTTTATAGGATTCGATTGAATTAACGATTCGATGAGACGTGTAGTTAAAGATATTGCTTTGATAATTTCGGATGAGTTTGGGACAACTTTATAAAGTAATTTCTAATTTTGGGCGAAAGTGGTTAATTTGAGCTTTGACAAAGCAGGGATTCGAGTTAAAAAGAAGTTTCCGGAAGCAAATAGGTAATCCAAATCTTCTTTTCAAAGTTCTCGAGAAAAATCGGTCGTTCTTCGAATAAAACGACGCGGTGGTTTCTTGATTATTATTACTATTTATGACTACGTCATCTCTTCACATTAAGAACTTGGAATCTATCCTATCAAAGATGGTTTCCCATTAAAGGAACCAAAGACCAAGGGAGTGGACCTAACTTTAAGTGATATTATTTTCATTATAGGAAAATAAACCATGCAATCAATTCATGACTCGCCGATTGAGGTCTCGATAAATTTCCTAGAGTTCCCAGATTAGAAATCCGACCTAGAATTGATATTACTTTAAGTGATTTTACTATCTATTTTTAAGGTCGATTCTCTTGTAGAATAGAGTATTCATTGTATCGGGAACCAAGCTAGTCGAGGCCAATTTTCTAACATTTCACTTAGAAACCTACCCAGTCCCCATGTGGACCGATCTAGAATTGGACGAGACATGTAAGTTTGGTAATAACTTTCACAAATATTTCCAATGCCTTTATATTTAAGGTATTTGTGGTAAGAGGAAGTTACTATGATTGTGAAAAAAATCATCAATCTCCATTCAAGTGCCGTGTGAATTGAAAATATATCATAGGGTGTGTTTGTTTGAATGAAAGAGTTTTCCGTAAATTAATTTTTTGAACTTCCACACATTTATTTTGTTGAAAATCACCGGTCAGCAAAAAAATCATTTTTGATCAAAGAAAATAGGTATGCTTAAAATTAGAAAAAATGAATTCCCTAACCTTAAAAAGGGAAATATAATTGTCTCCAAAATAAACGCACCCATAATTTCAAGTAATGTGGACAATTTTTATTATTTTTTACAATTAATTTTGTATCAAACAAAACGATAATGAAGATTCATGGCAAATAACTTTAAGAAAGGTACAAACTTTATGATATATATATATATTCTACCATTTGCGTGAAGGGTCTTCTCGGTTTTCTAATTGAACTTTTTAGAAGCGAGGAGGGGACTTCCCCACCCCACGTTGCCGATAAACCTTTAACCTTAACATTTTCGAATGGTCCCCCCCGACTAATTCTAGAATGACCAATGGAAGGAGTTAATGTAAAAAGAAAATGAATCGGGCATTAAATTAAATATGACCCCGCGGCATAAGACCTCTCTAATAAATATATTATTTTTCTTTATCTTCTTTAACCAATAAGCATCGCCTTGGTGACCGGCTCTCGTGATGTATCCCATGATGTAACGTAGTAGTGATGTATCGCATGATGTATCGTAGTGGAAGTTTCAGACCGAGAAGTTGAAGTTTTTCAAATTCATATTAATCTAGTTTTATATTTTGCACAAAATTTCAATAAAATCATTCAAACTGATTTTTTTGCATGGAAATTTCTTATAGACGGTGAGCAATGGCTGGATTGCCACGTCAACAGTTGGACGAAATGACAATATTGGTATTTTGAGCAAACATTCTGAACAAAATTGGTCAAATTATAAAATTTAGATCTGGATTGGTATTTATAAATTTAGGACGAATTGGAAAAATTTTCTAAGTGTTCAAGGTGCCAATTAAATGAGGGACGTAAAGTCAATTTTGATATAAGGGGCATTGGCTCATCCATTTATTTGGTAAGTATCAACATCTCGTCACTTTAATGCTCGATAGACTACAACCTCATGTTGCTCAAAATAAATGTGCGTAATAATCAGATCATTAAAGGTACATAGTTTTTTCTTTTTTGGTCGGAAATAGGTAGCTTTCATTACTTAACCACCGTTAGAAATTGTCGAATAAAAAGGGCATTAAGAGGAAGAAAAGGAGAGGGGGATATTTTCTTTCCGTAATTAAAAATGGAGAAAGCGAGAAAAAAAATACGGGAAGCGAGATTATCCTATCTGTAATTTTCCAGGATTGATTATGGCAGGGCTGCCTACGCTCTCGTTGGAAGCACGCTCTTGCGCTCATTGGCGTGATTAAACTCGACGCGATTTCTTCTCGCAATCACAAAAAAAGCCAAAAAAAAAAAAAGAAGAGGAAACCACCCCTGTAATTCGTCTCCATATAAAAAGAAAATAAAGAAAACCCAGAGATTAATAATGATAATTCGATACATTCGAGCGGCAATTTAATAATTCTTTTTTTTTTTCCTCCGAACGCGGGCCTTCAGCTTTCGATAATTTCCATCTACATATTCTCGTTAAAATCGCCAAAAAAATACTTCTTCTTTTTTTCCTTTTTTTTATTCGCGGGGCCCACCGGAAATTCCCCCGGTCTATGCTCGCTCTCCTCCCCAACGCGCACGTAGACAAATCCGGTTTCTCCGACCGCGCAGCACGCACACTGACACCGAGCGCCTCTTCGCCGTTCCACTGTTCACCGTTCCCTTTTCACGTTTCGCGTTCTTCATCGTCACCATCATCGTCATCGGCCCACTATAAATTCACGTTTCCAGCGAGCCGTAAGCGGGGAAGGAAAAAGGTGGGGGCAAGGAAGATCATCTAGAAATTCGAATTCTCCAGTTCTCTTCTGCTGCTAGTGTGTGTGAGAGAGAGAGAGAGAGAGAGAGAGAGAGGTTCTCTACCCTATATAAATCGTGCCGGCTTCCTCCTCGTGGAAGTGTTCTTTCGAGCCTGAACCGGAAAAGCGCACGACTTTTCCGTCACCTTTGAACGAACGAGGGAGAGAGAGAAAGAGAGGGAAGGAGGGGAGGGGGGGAGGGAGGCTAAAAAAAAAAAAAGAGACCACCCGAGGCCGTGATCAGTGATTACACAGCGTAAATCACAAAACCCAGAAAGGGGATAACCGAAAGGCGCCGCCTTTGCTGCCCCGAATCTCTCTCTCGAAACCCCCCGAGCCCAGAGGCAGGGGGATAGTGCGCGGGAGTGAAATTTCGACGGGAGGGTGCCCGGCCTGAGATCTCCCTGCGCGGCGGAATCATGGGCTCCGGTCAGGTGGTGGGCGGCGGCGGCGACAATGGGGACGGTCGCTGCTGCGACATGAGCCTCAAGTGCTCGTGCAGGTGGAAGTGCGAGCAGCAGCACTACCGGGGCTTGTTTCTGAACGGCGGCGGCAGCTACAAGGGGCTGGTCTTCTTCCTGGGCTGCTTCGTCGTGCTGGGCTCGATCGCCACCCTGTACGCGTGGCTCGCCTTCACGCCGCCCTACGCCGTCGCCGCCCGGGCGGCGGCCGGCGGCGGGTGCCGGGAGGACAATGAAGGGTCCTGGTCCATCGGCGTTTTCTACGGCGACTCTCCTTTTTCCCTCAAGCCCATCGAAGCAGTAACCGCTCCCTCCCTTCCTCCCTCCCTCCCTCCCTCCCCTCCCTCCTCTCTCTCTCTCTCTCTCTCTCTCTCTCTCAACTGTGTAACCATCATCCTGACCAGTTTTTAAACATTTTTTCCTATTGTCTCCGGTGCTTTTAGACGGGTCTTGTGGGCAAATTTCATTTCTTGTCTGCTTGAAGTGGAGCTTGAATTTTGCTGTTGTGTTGAGTTTGTGTTTCGCTGTTTTTTGCTGTTAGATTCGTCATGCCTTTAGAAACAAGTAGTCTTAAATTTCACTATCTCTTGCAATCTCCATCGGCTAGCCTTTTCAGTTCTCTCCTCTTTATGGTTTTTCCTCTCCCTCTCTCTCTCTCTTTTTCCCGTAGAAGATGAGATTTCTAATTCTAAAGACCCGTGAAACAGTGCATCGCTTTAGTTTTAAAATTTAAGCGTTATTTTGAATCTTTTAACTTTTGCAGCGTATTTCCAGCTTCCTTCATCTTTGCGATTACTATGGGCATCGAGAAAACTTGTCATTTTCATGGTCCTTTTCCTTGTCTTTTGCCCCTGGTGTCAGTTTTTCTTGAAGTAAAGTCAACTCGTCATCTAGCCCTGTTTCTGTCTGTTTTCTCTGTTTCTTCTCCCAAAATTAAATTATGTCTACATTTGCAGTTCCACAATTTCTGCTTTTCTGGTCCGGCCAAAAGTAAAATTTTCACAGCGCACTTAAGTTGTTATTATTCTTTTCAAAGTTAAATGAACATTTCAATGCTTACAGAATTACTATGTTTCAAATCTGGTGCAGATGAATATATGGAGGGATGAGAGTGCAGCATGGCCAGTGACCAACCCGGTTGTGACCTGCGCTTCTACATCCGAAGCTGGCTTTCCCAGTAGTTTCGTAGCTGATCCTTTTCTTTATGTGCAGGTAGTATCTGTTTTACTTCCTTATCTTGATTTTATGTACTTGCATGCTGTATGTGATTGTGTACGTTGGTGGGTAGGTTTGACATGTATGTGTATGTGAATTGTGAGGTAAACCGTGCAGATGTTATGACCACATGATCTGTTCTGTGTGATCATGTGTCTATCTGTAATTTGATGAGTAGATGTTTTGACCACATGGTCTCTCTCAGTATAGCCTGCCGTATGTGTTAGGACCACTATCTAGACTGGACGGCAGAATTATATAAAGGCTATTTGGTTTATGTTGCCTTTGGTTTCTAATACAGCCAAACTTGCCTATACTGATTTCGTTGTAATTTTAATTGTATTTCCTGTTTGCAGTTGCAGTTTATTCTCTTTGATCACGGTTAACTACAGCCTAAAGAATTGCAAGAGCTGTGTTACTTGATTGGTTTATTCGAAAGCATGTGGTCCCTCTTGCTATCTCTATCAAGGGGAGAAGTATGGAACTTTTAAGTCATACTTTCTGATGGTGTGACCACAGTTGTTTAATGTAGACCTGTCTAGGGGAGAAGCAAGGAACTTTTATTAAGTCATACTTTCTGATGGTGTGACCACGGTCATTTAATGTAGAACTGTCTAGGGGAGAAGCAAGGAACTTTTATTAAGTCATGCTTTCTGATGATGTAACAACAGTTGTTTAATGTAGAACTGCCTGATCAAAAATCGATTTTTTGTACGTTGGAAAATTAAGTTCTTATAAAAATTTGCTGAACTTGGATTACCCATATTTTGAAAAACAAGCTGGTCTTCCTTTTATTTCCTCCATAGCTGACTTTGGAATTTTTTGGGGCCATTCACTTTTATTTACTGACGTCGGAATTTACTGATTTCTACTTGGATATAAATCTATATAAATTAGTGTTCCTGGGCTACTCTCAAGCAGAACTCTTTTTCTCTCGCAGAATGAAAAGGCTAAAATCTTGGTGTAACATTAAAATATTGGTACAATTGTCGTATTCATGTCTAAGATGTTCCCATTACTTGTGAACTCATTATCGTGCAGCCGGGTTTCAGGGGACATTGGCAGATGTTAACCATATCATTTCATAATTCCATTTTAGATTCTATTGAATGTTGGGTTTCTATTTTACGAAAAGCACTAGGTAATAATTTTTACCAAAAAAAAAAAAAAAAAAAAAAGCACTAGGTAATTCTGCTCTTCTGGGGAAGTTCTTGCCCAGACTGAAAAAAAATTGGATCTGGTCTATCACAACTGTTAATTTTGTGGGACCAACATCTGGGCCCACGTGGGACTCACATGATCAACATTTCTGATGGGCCCAGGTCCAGGGAAGAAAATTACTGTTCTTTGGCTTTGCTGTTGAGCCAGATATTCCTAGTAAAACTAAAAATATAATTTTATTCCTTGATTTTGATTCCTGTGGACAGAGAACTGGCCGCAGCTTTCAGTTGATGGAACATTTAGAATGGTAGAAGGGGGGCTTCATATCAAGGCTTCAAGTTTGATCCAAGGCTGGAAATGTTTAATTAGTGAACGTTTGTTTATATGGAGATCATAAGGTTAAAGTAGGGCAGGGCAGATCGGTTGGTGGAATTTTTTTTGCATGCTTCAATTTCCGGGTTTTATGACTAATAAAAAAAATTTACGGGTTGAGGATTTTTTCTGACATAGAGAGAGTAATTTTACAGGCAAACCCAGAAAAGTTCTCCCACGACTTATAGCAAAGTGTAAATTGTCTGTGATCTGCTAGCCCTTTCTCTATGATGATTTGTGTATGAAATCCTAAAAATTTGATGCTTCGGTATAAGATGGTTCTTGAGCAAAGAAATATGACAAGAGAATCAGGGTACTTAGCAGTCATATTATGTACTGGTACTTTCGTGGCTGTCCCTTTGCATTAGAATCTATCTACTGGAGAAGGATGTGGTCAAGTCAACCATTGGAGTATTGGCTTGTCGATTCACATCGAGTTTGACTTTGGATTTTTCTTCACCCTTTAATTATGTTTGACTTTTTTGGGTGTTCCTGTTCTGCCGACAAATTCAAGTCAGCTGGTGATTTCATTTGGTATTTTCTCTCAGTGAAAGTGCTAATTACTTTTTAGAGTTAGATTGTGTGTCATGTAATCATGTTGTGTGCATATTTAGTGGTTATGTATGGCTCTAGCAAAAGTTCATCAAATTTACTTTCAATACATTTGTTGGGAATGATGCTGACACGATGAATAAGCTCTTTCTTAGTTAGTTTTATGCCTGTAGCATTATCTGGACATGACAGATTGCCCATGTTTTATTTGAACTAGGTGTGACTTTGTTTTTCTTTTAGTTAATATGCTTGACCTTGGGCTTGTGCTTATTTTGAACCTAAACTTGCCTTTTGATTCAGGGTGACGCTATTTACCTATTTTATGAGATGAAGAATTTAATCACTATGCAAGGTGATATAGCAGTTTCAAGAAGTGTTGATAAGGGAGCAACATGGCAACAATTGGGTATCGCTTTGGATGAGGATTGGCACCTTTCTTATCCCTATGTTTTCAATTATCATGGGCAGGTAAGATTTTGATTTCTTTTGATGCACAATCATATCTTTGAAGTTGTGCTTTCTACTTTTTAGTACTGTAGTGAGTTATAAATGGATTAATGCATCACTGGTGAACAGCAGTGTAATCATTCTAATTTGTTGCTTTTGTCCTTCCTACAGATATACATGATGCCTGAAAGCAGTGAGAAAGGGCAGCTTCGAGTTTACCGTGCCCTCGACTTTCCATTGCAATGGAAACTTGAAAAGGTTGTAATGAAAAAGCCCATGGTGGATAGCTTTGTAATAAACCACAAAGGCAAGTTTTGGCTCTTTGGCTCAGACCACAGCAGTTTCGGTTCCAAAAAGAATGGGCAGCTGGAAATCTGGTATAGCGATTCACCGCTTGGTCCCTGGAAACCGCACAAGAAGAATCCTGTTTATAATACTTACAGGAGCGTGGGGGCTCGTAATGGAGGCAGGCCATTTATACACGATGGAATCCTTTACCGAGTGGGCCAAGATTGCGGAGAAACTTATGGACGACGAGTTCGACTTTTTAAGGTGGAAGTCCTCACCCAAGATGAGTTCAAAGAAGTCGAAGTCCCTCTAGGGGTAGAGGAGCCCAATAAGGGGAGAAATGCTTGGAATGGTGCTCGGTATCATCATCTTGATGTGCAGCAACTCCCGTCTGGCGAGTGGATTGGGGTTATGGATGGAGATCGAGTACCTTCTGGGTATTCCGTTCGTAGGTTTATTCTCGGGTGTGCTTCCATTGCAGCAGTTGCAGTTATAGTCATTCTAATTGGTGTACTTCTTGGAGCTGTGAAGTGCATTGTCCCTTTGAACTGGTCCAGCCATGGCTTGGGGAAAAAAAGCAATGCATTTTTGGCGTGGGGGCGATCAAATATGCTTTCTTCAAAGGTGAGACGATTCTGCAGCCGTTTAAATAGGGTGCCTCCATTTCTCCGAGGTTGGGTGAAAGTCAACACGCGTGTTGGCAGATGCGTTGTTGCTTTTATATTTGCAACTGGAGTAGCTCTAATGTGCACAGGCGTCCATTACATATACGGAGGAAATGGTGCTGATGAACCGTACCCATGGAAGGGTCACTACTCTCAGTTCACCCTATTGACCATGACGTATGATGCTCGGATATGGAATTTGAAAATGTATGTAAAACACTATTCTAGATGTTCTTCGGTGAAGGAGATAGTTGTGGTATGGAATAAGGGGGTGCCTCCTAATTCGAGTGATTTCGATTCGGTGGTCCCTGTGAGAATCAGGGTTGAGGCGAGAAACTCACTGAATAATCGTTTTAGAATGGATCCTTTGATTAAGACCCGAGCTGTTCTGGAGCTAGATGACGATATCATGATGACATGCGACGACATAGAACGGGGTTTCAAGGTGTGGCGGGAGCATCCGGACAGGATAGTCGGTTTTTATCCTCGTCTAATTAATGGAAACCCATTGAAATACCGTGCTGAAAGGTACGCACGGAAGCATGAGGGATACAATATGATTCTGACTGGGGCGGCTTTTATTGATAGCCAACTTGCCTTCCAGAGATACAATAGCCCGCAAGCTAGGCTCGGGAGAGAATTAGTGGACGAGTATTTTAACTGCGAAGATGTGCTTTTGAATTACTTGTATGCAAATGCCAGTTCATCTAGGACTGTCGAGTACGTGAAGCCGGCGTGGGCCATAGACACCTCAAAATTCTCGGGTGCCGCAATTAGCCGGAACACAAAAGTTCATTACCGGGTAAGGAGCAATTGCCTTGCAAAGTTTTCGCGGATGTATGGCGGTTTGGCCGGGCGTAAATGGGCGTTCGATGGAAGGAAGGACGGTTGGGATGTATAGTGGAATCCGGAGCAGTGTGTGAGAGGCAAAGTCGCCTCACTAACTCTTTCCCGTGAAACCTTCAATTTTCGATCTCAATAGGTACATTCTTCTCCTGCATGTCAATACATATTTTACCCCTTTTCTTAGTGTGAATCTTGGTTAGTGGGGCTTTGGGTCAGCGTTGGTCTCGGTCGGTGAATTGTACATTGATCTTGTCGTAGAAGGTTTTGTCTTTGGAATTTTTTTCGAGATGCAGAGCTCCCCATTTTCCTTTGGTTTTAAATAATATGGTTTGGTTGCTTTTCTCTCTCCGTTTGGACAACGTACCATGCAATGGAAATGAAGAAATTGCTTGAAGAATTTTCTCTCAGCACTCCTCCAATCCTGTACTTGTCAACTTTGTTTTTTTTTGGCCTTCTCGTCGGCTTTCTCGAGAGAAATGTTCCAACTTTTGAAGTTTCTTATGTCATTGTCATGTTGACTGTGCATGGACCCCATCTTCTACTAAATTTCATGGGAGTTTCCTAGTCCATTGACCTAAGGGGTTTGAAAATGAAAAGCCAAATGTGTAACATAAAATAGTGCCGTCTCATATGTGCTTGCCATGCACATGATATCACGTTTACTCTGCCTTACACATGGGATTCGTCGATGCAGCAGCATATGCATCTGTTGCCGTATTCTGTCCTTTTCGACCTCAGGTCTTGAACCATTCTGACCGTGTTTCTTTGGATGTCGCTCTAAACGTCAGCAAAGGCCCGTTTGGTTCAGTTTTTGGGGAATGCATTTGTCAAAATGCAAATACCTTTGGGTGAATGGGACTTTCCGAAATGCAAATATCGTTTGGTAAAATTTGCATTAAAATACAACTTTGGTCAAAATACCGTTTTGTAAAATTTGCATTTGTAAATGATTTTATTAAATTAAAAAAAAAAAAAAAAATCTACTTTGTTTTTTGAAGTCCGACCATCAAACCGTCGGATCTGGCCGGATGGCGGATTTGGTCGCCGGATGGCCGGGCAACGGTCGCCGGGTCGCACGCCCCAGCGACAGGCGGATGCCTGGGTCGCGCGGCCCAGGTGTCGCTTGAGGTCCGGTGACGGTCGCCGGGGTCGGGGGACCCTTGGCCGGTGGTCGTTGGCCTCCGGTTGGCTTCTCTCCGGTGAAGATGAACAGTGGAAGTTGCATTCCGAAAATGCAACTTTCCAATGGACCTCTCCCCCTCCATTCCCCCAAAGCCCTTTCAACCCCCTTGGAGATGCAATTGCATCTCCTCAAAGTCTCCAAAAAAATCAACCAAACACCACAGCATTTGGCCGAGGGACTTTAGAGCCCAAATGGGCTTTCTAAATGCCCAACCAAACAGGGCTGTTATCGGCTTGCATTTTTGGGTGGCCCACGGAACTTCATCTTCTACTGAAGTAGGGTCGCCGTGTTTGCGAGGGTTTGCGAGGGTTGTCCTGAGCCACTATCTCAGTGCATATGTCATCCAAGCACCAGCGCAGGATAAAGTAGGGCCGCTCATAATGTTGATCAAATTAGGATTGCAATTTGCGTACTTAGCCATTCTAAATTTGTTCTTCCGTATCTGCGTTGCGAGGTCGGAACGCCGTGTTGGGCGTCTGGATGAGATCATCGATCGTCTTCATCTGATGACAGATGACGTCTTACTAATTACGGCATGTTATGGCTTACTTGACATATAAAATTGATGGAAAGAAACAAGCGAAATTAGCCCACATAAAGAATTCTTAATAATCTATCTTAAGACTTTGGCATATTATATTCTTTTGGCCAATTTGATCGTTACAGCATGATCAGGATCGTAAAGCTTAGACCGAACAAGACACTAAAGGCGGGTTTGTTTAAATGTGTTCTTGTTCCCTATAACTCAATTTTTTACTTTTTTGTTTTGGGAAAAAAAAAAAGAACATAAACGTATTTGTTTACACTTTTGTTCTCGGAATAGATTTAAAACATAAATAAGAAATATAAAAAAAATTGTTTCTTATTCCTAGGAACACTTATGAAAAACACTTTTTTTTTTCATTTTTCTTCTTATTTTTCTCTTTCTTTTTTCTTCTTCTTTTTGCCAATCACCGATCTTGGCGAGGTCGCCGGCCCTCGAAGAGACCGAGCCACGGCGAGGCTCATCGGCCCAAGCCTTGCCGTGACTATGTGAGGCTCGGCCTCCCTAGCCTCACGCTGCCTAAGCGAGGCTCGCCCGGCCAGCGGTGATCTTGCTAGGCCATCGATGAGGCTCAATCTTACCTAGATTTGGCAAGGCAAGTTGGCCTCTGGCGATGAAAAAGAAAAAAGAAGAAAAAGAAAAATATAATAAAAAATATTTAAAATTTATACAAATTTACGAAATGTGTGTGCGGCGACCGATCGAAAAAAAAAAAGAAAAAAAAAGAAAAAAAAAAAAAAAAGAAAAAAATGATTAAAAAAATTAAAAAATTATATAAGTTTACTAAACATATTTTTATTCTTTTTTTTTTATTATAGGAACATAAATTTTGAGCAGTTATTATTTTACATTTCGGAATAATTTTTGAACAAAAATGTTACCAAACGCAGTCTAAATGTCTATGACAGGACAGCCAACACTACACAGTTTTGCCAAATGCGGACCAAACCAGATCTTACCCAGCATCATCAAAAGAACAGAAAACGTCCGGCACAATGCTGGATGTGTAACTTCTGCTCGTGGACGGCAGGTGTTACCAATCATACAGAATTCATTACTCAAAAGCAAAGCAATTGCATCAAAGTGTGTGTACGAAATGCCCGGTCAGTTCCCGTGCTTGCTCTAGCTGAAAGTGAATCCAACAAGGTAAGTAATCGTATCTAACACGATGACATCTTCCATTACAGACTAAGCCAAGAAAAAAACAAAAGAAACTCATTGCAAAATTGTAAGTCATGTTTGTCAATTGTGAGGACTCTGCCAGTCATAGAGGAACAAAAAATGTTCAATAGGAGGAATAATCCAGAGCTGTTATATAGAATCATATATATGGACCTACAGCCCTCAGAAATAGCATGATTGCAGTCATTCTTGCCTGGCCTCTTTGAGGCAAGAGGTTCGTACCATTTGGGACCAAACCCTGCAGCTTTCCTTGCATCCTCGTTAAAAGGTGGTTTCAATGGTCCCCTGAAGTGGTTCCTTACTATCTCGTGAAACTTCTGAACAACATCGGCATCTTCCTCATCTCCTATTTCCCCTTCTCCCACCTCAATCTCTCTAACAGGCAAGTTGCATGACCTCAAACACAGAAACTTGAACCATCTAACTCCAGCAGCACAGTGTGTAATCTCTTCGGGATAAACAACATTTTCCAGCAGATCAGCTGTTTTATCATCACCTCCGCTGCGGAAACGTGATATTGTGGTCGGTAGGACATCAAGTCCTCTAGCCTGATTCCAAGCGAATGTTATCAAAAGGAAGTAAGCATACATAATGTGAATGAGAACTTAAGTGAGTAAGTAAGAAACCATGAGAAATGCATTACAGCACGACAGGTAATGTCCTTACAAGAACTTCTGAATTAATCCCAGCACAACTACGGTTGGTGTGCCTAATTTCCAGACTAATGTGCTAAGAGCTGTGATCATTGCCAGTTTTCAAGAGACAGAAACATATGACTCCAGGAAAAGACGAGGAAAAATTTATCAACATAATTTCCTAAAGAAAAGACATTTTGAGTAGGGTCAGACCCGGATTCCAACTATGAACCTGTTTTCTGACCTTGTTTATGGAAAAGCCGCACCCATAGAGATTCAAACCATGGTCTTAGACCCACTTGACTAAATAGTTTTTGTGTTCAAAAGACAACTTTTATATTTTGTACTTATAAAAGTTACCGAAAAGAAAACTCGACTGTATAGGAGTGTTTGTCTTACCCCGGAAGCCCAAAGAACCTAACCAGACACAATGCTAGAGCCCTAGTTCACCTAGTTCGCCTAGACAAGCCCCTTGATCCTTTTTCATTTAACTTCAAGCGGGTCCGAACTGTCAGGCTTCAATTGCTCAGACCTGGATTATCCTAAACCAACATTTTAAAACATAAAGATATTCTTAAAAGTTAAAAAACTTATAAATTATAAGATAATTTATTTATTCTTTATAAACCCAATTAAGCCATCAACAATATGACAACTGGTTCAGTTCTCACTTCTGATAATCCAAAACCGGGAATCATTGAGCTGGTTCCCAGTTCTAGGCTGGGATTCGACTGGCCCGGAAATTGATTATCCCCAATTCTAAGTACCTCCTGAGATCAATGACAGAGTCTGCTCATTATCATTCACAAAATTGAGTCTGCTCATTATCATTCACAAAATTGACTATTTTCATCACCTATCATAAGTTTACACTCTGTTAATTTTGTTGTATAGCTGAAGTGCTGCTACCAAGACAGTTTATAGAAAAAACATAATCAACTCCAAAACCTGATGGCAAAAGTAGCAATAGACTTAACAACAGAAAGAGTAGTACCATCTTAGAATAAAATATAAACATGCAAATGTCCTTTTCACTTCTTCCGGTGCATGGAAATTTTGTCTGTCCGCCACTCCCAATGTGGGATTGTACTGGAGTCATAATCATTTCATTCAAACCAAAAACAGAAATAAATTCATCACTCCTAGAAACTTACGAGGAATGAATTCATCACTCCGAGAAATGCCATGTTATATACCAAAAGGTAGGATTTTATAAAACATAGAACCTTGATCAGCTAAATATGGACCATGTGACGTAAGTTGCAATGACCTAAACAAACATTCTCTGTGCATCCATCAAGGGGCAGGCCAGATACTCAGAGGAAGGGACGCCAAAAACACACCTCATGGACACAGTGTTCAACGGCCAGACGGGGCAGCAGATCCTTGGAAGTAGCAGTGGCAGAATCCCAAAGGCCATCATGGGCAGGCAATGCACCATAAAAGGAACCCAATTCCTCCAGCCTAGATGCAAGAAGGGTAAAGTGTCGACCTTCATCTTGGGCCACCTTCACGAAATCAGTGAAGAACTCTCTTGGCATTGATTCTTGCTTACCAAAGCGAGCAATTATATCCTTCAGGAATGAAACTAAAGTTAGCATACCTATCCAAGGTCAAAAGTAAAATAAGTAGTTCCATTCTTCGTTACATAACCAAGGTACTTTTGACTTTAATTTCGAGCATCAAATGGTTTCCTAGGAAAAGGGTCCCCTAGTGCAGTGGGAAACAAGAAGAGAAATATGATAAACTAATAATCACAAACTTGACCAGAGTCTTTTAGGCAAAGAACGCTTCCAAAGAAGACAGTGATTACACTGCCAAAAGAAGGAAATCATTCGGCAGCACACTCACTTACTAGGCATATCATCCCCCCCCCTCCCCCAAAAAAAAAAAAAAAAAAAAAAAAAAAAAAAAACCCAATTGGGTAAGAAACTCTACAACTTATATCCTTCCCTCACCAATTGTACCCAATTAATCCTGTCCCGACTGCACAAATTCTCGGGAAGAAAGTGTCGCAGATCATCATCGAACTTCGCAACGGAGGCGACACTACTCATTGACCCGTGTTCCTTGACTAGCCCAGCACTCGCCTCATAGTTTTCCAACTCTTCATGCGGCAGTATATCGCTAAGCTTAAGCTAAGCAACAGTGAGGTCCCTTAAATCTAATGTTAGATACCAAAGCAGTTTCCATTTCTTTAAAGATAAAGAACATGTGCTAAAACGAATGTGTCGAAAGGGAAACCGGGAATTAAAAAGGACAAGTACCCAGGACAAGTCAATAGCCCAGCTCTCGGTGTGCGCCAGACTGTGCACGATGGCCTGCCTGCTCTGCAAGCTGCCCGCCTTCCCGAGCTTGGGCATGAGACCGGGCGGCACGAGCTTAACCTGCACATCCCCACGCAAAGTTCACATCTTTTCGCTCAGACACTACACCAAACCGAAAACGCCCGGATACCCAAAAAGGAAAGGCGCCTCCTTGGCACGTAGAGCGAGAGGGGCCCCTACATCGGCGAGCCGGGCGGGGCGGTCCGGCACGGGGAGGTCCACGGACGGGTCGTAGGGCCGCGGGATGGCGCCCCGGAGCCACCGGGCCGCCGCCGCGTCGCCGAGCCGGGCCTTCTCGAAGGGGTCGGGCGTGCGCAGGACCCTCAGCGCCGCCTCCACCAGGGTCTCTGCTGCTGCTTCGTCTTCCTCCCCCGGCCTCATCGCGGGCTCGTCTCGATGACGGCTGCGCAATCTGCCCTCCGAGGTTATGCAACTTTCCACAAATGGGTTATCTGGGTGTCCCAACACCTTCTGATTTTTGCATGACGCTTCGAGAGATTTCTTCTTTGATCCTTTTTTATATTGGGCTGTCGAATTTGTCCTATGGACAAAAAGTCATTGAAAAGAGTGTCGGTTCTTCTCGTCTTAAGGCTTGGCTGGGGTTGGGATTTTCCCACCCGGACCGACGCGTGGACCCTTGTGCATTCGGTGATTAATTACCCATCCGATGGGAATTCGTCAGTCAGGCGTTCGAAGAGTTTTGGACACTTGTGGCATTAAAATATCGGAAGGAATCATGTATATGCATGAATGTGTAAAGAGAATGTCTTGTCGAAAGGTTTTTTCTACGTTCAAAAACTGGACTATAATTTAGAAGGCATCGGTCATTTTCATGGTAGGCAATGAGTGCTTTCCCTGCGCTCTCCACTCATTTTGCTTTCGTGTATGATTTGTGCTTATTTCGTGCGTTACCATGGGTTTGTTAGAGAAAAAAAGGTACTAACTTTAATGAGTTTTGGTGCTGCAAGTTAGGGCCTGCGTGGTTGGATTTTATTTTTCGTTAAGGAGCGAGAAATTTCTGTTCTTTCGTTCGCAGGAACAAAAAGGAACGAAACGCGTTTGTGTGCGTTTGTTCGCTTTTTTATTTTTTTGTTCCTGTGAACAAAAAAAACAAAACAAAACGAAAAACTTGTTTTTTTTTTTACGGAACACAAATCGAAACAAAAAGGAACAAAATTGTGTTCCTTTTTTATTTCCGATTTGTGCTCGAACAGAGCCTCCTCTCCCCCGCGACGAGCTTCCTCCGCGACCTGCGACAAGCGACGAGCGACGGCGAAGAGCTTCTCCTCCGGCGACGTGCGACGAGCGACGAGCTTCTCCTCCTCCGACTGCGACGAGCGTCTCCCCGCGACGAGCGCCTCCTCCTGCGACGAGAGAAATCCATCGTCTTCTCCGGCGCCCGTCTCCGACGAGCGCCTCCTCCGCCCGCCGCTCCTTCACCGGTGTAAACGTCGTCACCGCTCCTCCTTCCCCGATTGTCTTCACTTCGGCGAGAGCTCGAGTGTTAGGGCTCGCTCGAGGAATCGCTTGCCCGGATCTGCGAGCCGCTTGCTCGAGCGAGTCTCGCAGATCCGGGCGAGCGTTGCTCCCGGATCTGCGACATGCGGCTCGTCCGCTCGCTCGAGATCCGGGCGAGCGAGCAAGCGAGCGAGCCGGCTGCGCTCGGGCTCGGCGCGCGAGCCTCCGCGACGCGGGCCGCCCGCTCCACGGCCGTCTTCCTTCGGGTTTCGATTGTCGAGTTCCTCCCGCGCGCGCATCTTGAATCCCGTTATCTGCGGTGCTACTTTTTTATGGTCCACGATCCATTCTCTTATTGGAGGCGAGTTACATGTTTTAGTGTGTTTAATGCGTCATCCATGGAGAAATGTTGGTTTTTCTATATGTATTTCTTTCGGTTTTGTTTCTTTTATTCGACAAGGATGTTTGTCGATCTTGTCTTGAAGGCACAACGGGGTCGTGGACTATACCAACTATGAAGACATGAAGTATGCAGTAAGTCTTTTGCCTTTTTCATGGTTAAATTGGGAGGTTAGGATAGAGATTTATTTGCCCAAGCTTGTTGGGATCATCGTCGTCATTACGTGAATGAGATTGTCTACATTTTCTTTGCGAGATAAAGAAGCTTGATGATTCGAGTTCGAAATGCCTTTTCCGGTCATACATTCGGGTATGACTTTTGACACTTGTTCTTTTATCAATTACCATCGGTGTACACCTGTGTGAATAGATTTATGTAATTTAATTTGCTTTCTTTTGTATGTTCATGTGCAGGTTAAGGAATATGATTCAAAGCGTGAGTCATCAAGAAGTCCTAGGGGCCGAAGCTATAGTCGCGGTCCTAGCGCGGCCCATGTCGTAGCAGGAGTGTGAGGTCTGGTTTTCTTGAATTGCGATACATGTATTTTTAGTTGTCTTTTAATTTTTCTAAACCCTTTTCATTTAAAATGCAGCAAGTCTCCAAAAACCAAAAGTACACGGCGTTCACCTGCAAGGTCTCGATCTCCTTCACGCTCCCGCTCCAAGTCACCCTCCTTATCGGGGTATGCTTGCTCGGGCTATAGTTGGCTTAGCGTAGTTTAGTCCTCCATTTAAAAGTGGTTATAATGCAAAAGGGCATATGTGAAGTTTCAATCTACAATATTTTCTTTCATAGAGTATGATTTTGGTGGGGATTTACCCGACTATCTGGCGGCCAAGTCATGGAATCTTATATATTCCTCCTTTTGGTTCTCGAGTTTGATAATTATAATCTTGTTTTGCCAATGAAATACGACATTGGTGCTTAGTGAATTTCTTTTCTCCTTTAAATTTTCTTCTGTTTAGTAATCTCTCAAGTTCAATCAGATGATGGGTCCGAGATGTTGATTTTTTCCCCAACTATTTGCACTTCAAGATTTTGTAAGACTTGTGTAGGAGGAATGTTTTGCTCTAACTATTGGCCTAAACTCCCTATTATCCATGGGTCTTTACTAATTCTAAGGTGTTATCCCCTTACATGTTCGTGTGGCTTGATATTATTTTGGGGATTATTTGATGGCTTTTGCTCATCATGATTAGGAGATCGATTTCCAGAATTTGAAAGTGTTTTTATCTTCATGGATCTAGTGCGAGTCTTGTCTGAACTGAAGTCAGCTAGCTTGTACTTTGCTCTCTCTTCATTAACTATTGCACGGTTGGGGGTGTCTTGGAACTTCTTTCCAAATAACTGCTCTTTTGCTTTCGTAAGAAAATCATCTGTTCTCTTTTTATAGATATGGATATGGATATGGATAAATGCGGCAAACTGGGGATTCAATATTAGGATCTTGGTGGGATATGGTTCATTTGCCTGCAACTATATGGTTTTGATGGCGATAAATATAGTAGTAACTAGTGATCTGTTTAAGTTTTTATTGTACAATCTTCTTTTTCTTTTTTCCTCCCGAACTGGTATCTTGGTTGCATGAAGGTTGGTTTTTTTAGGTACATTATCTGTTTTATATTCATATTTCTGTGAGATAATGTTGGCATACTGCAGCGTGAGAAACAACTGAGCAAAAGCCCTAAGAAGCGCAGTGCAAGCAGGAGTCCTAACATGCTTAGGACAAGGATTGCAAATAAAATGGCGAGGATCATAATATGCCTGAAATTTCATGACTTTGTGTTTCTGACTTTTGTAATTTTGTTTTTAAGTATTCACTTATCAAATCCAATGTGATGAAGTTGAACAATGAACTATATTACTTCATTATTATGATGTTATGTATGAAAGGGTCTACGTAGAGATCTATGAAGTATTCTTCTTTTAGGTAGCTCTTATGGTGGGATTTTTACTTATGAAATTTTGTTCCAAGTATGCACATGATCATGTTCAAAATGTTTGTCTTCAACAACTATGAACAAAATTAAATTGATGAGCATTTCATTAGAGTTATAATGCAATACCAAGTTTACACTTTATTGAAAAAAAAGGCACGTGAGAACAATTTGGAACAAAGTTTATTTATAAACTTTTTTCTTGAGTATGCACTTATAACTATGTTCAGAATGTTTGACTTTACTCACCATGAACAAAATTAAATTGATGAGCATTTTATGATAATGAGAATTGAAAGTCAAGTTTACACTTTATTTAAAAAAAAAACAATAAGGAAAATTTTGGTACGAACTTAAAATATTTATTCCGTTCAAAGCAAATATGATCAAGTTTAGAATGTTTGTTTTCACTTAATATGAACAAAATTAAATTGATAAGCATTTCATGAGAATGATAATTTAATACCAAGTTCACATTTTATTAAAAAAAAAAAACAATTGGAAAAAAATTGGAACAGAAATTTTGTACATAACCAAGCGTGTTTACGTTCTTTTTCTATTCCGGAAACAGAATTTTTTTACGAGTTACCAAACGTGTTTTGTTCTTTTTCTAGGAAAACAGAAATTTTATACGATTACCAAACGCGTTTTTTTGTTCGGAAATTGTTAAAGCGTAAACACTTTTTTCTATTTACGTTTTGGAACAATTTTTAAACAGTAAACAAAACAAACGCGCCCTTAGCAATTGTTGGAAAGTCTATCTTTTTTTTTTAAAAAAAAAAAACCCTTTTTACTAAATGTATATTTAAAATCTTTTTACTATTTTCTACTCAATATCACATTCAAAATATCCCCTAAATGGATTTTTTTTCTCACGATTTTGTTCGATATATACAATCTACGCACTTCATATTTGGATTATCCCAAAATTTTAACTTTCGGTCTGTGTTTCGAATATTCTAAAAGTTATTCAACATCTCGCACAATTTCTTATTTCGTTTTTGTTAGTTAAATTAAGCATATTTGAGTCAAAAAATATAAATAATAATAATAATAATAAATAATAATATTAATCCAGCCCCAACTCACTCCGTACATGAGAGCGGGGATTATTTTGAGAAGAAATTTTCTTCTTTAACCATGTTGCAGCCAAGTGGTGCTAAGATGAAAGGGGAAACAACACTTGTATTTTTTTTAAACCCTTTTCCTTCCCTGAACTCGACACCCTCTAGCTCACGAATGGACCCGCGTTCTTTTCTTTCCTCTGAGCCGAGACACATCACCTTTCTTTCCTTCCACTTCCGTTCATCTCCACCGAGCCTGACTCCATCTCGGCCTCTCACAGCCAGTGCCTCCATCCAGCAGCGAAATCGTCACTGCCCTGTTCCATTCGGAGCCCCGCCACCGGCCATGAAACCCCAGCTCGCTCGACGCCTCCTCCCTCTTCCGCCGGTGAAATATTCAGGCAAGTGCGGCTGTGATTAGTGTCCTGGGTTCATGAAATGGCCGTACCTAGCTATGCATGTGAAAATCGGGGTAGATTTCGAGGTTGGGTGCGGAAAATCTGAGAACCACAGCTCGGTTTGGAGCTGGAATGTGAGCGGGTCGAAGTTCTATCCCTCTGCACTAACTGAAATACGTCTTACGTGTTGAATCGTGACCCTGTAAGTGTTTAGTAGCGTTAGAAATTCTCACTAGGTAGCGGCTTTGGTTGCTGTGAAGGTTTGTGAAGCCACGGTGAAGAGAGGGAGTTCGTGAGCTGTTTGCATGGATTGGCAAGAATGAGGCCGCGAGCTCAGTGTCTTGGTTTGGGTTCCCTGAGCGCTTCGGTGAGACCGTGAGCCTGTAAGATGGATCCCTGAGTTGATTTTTCTTAGTCTGTGTTGCAGGTGTGGGAGAGGGAGACCGTGGGTGAGAGAAAGTCCCGTGAGGTTCGGCGCGGCCGTGAGCTGAGATAGTTGGTTCAGGATTCGTAGAGGGACGGTAAGACTGCAGCTTGGTGAGTTGGTTCATATCCTTTTGGCTTGGAGAAAGGCTGGTTTGGTTTCATCTAGCCGTGCGTAGAGAATTTGACGCCAACCTCCCGTGCACGTGATTTTGGGGTGCTTGATTTTCACCATGAACTGGTTTCATTGAGTTTCATTGAAGATGAGCCTTGTATGTGGTCTGGAATTCGTGATTTGATGTGTTCTTGAGTTAAGATTTGCACGTGGTTGGAGTATTGCAATTTAGTTTGCAATTCAGTATAGATTCCTAGAATTAGACTTATTGGATTCTCTCTGTTTGTTAATTTTATAGCTTTTGCTGAGTGTCGTCTTCTCTTGGTGACATGGATCTCATGATGCCAGGTTGGGTGCAAGGAGTTCAGGGCGGAGTGTCGTCTTCCCTGAGTAATTGTTGCAGCTAGACTTCTGTGGATACAGCAAATTGACAGTTTGTTTACCTATTTGTCGTACTATTGGCTAAATCCAAGTTAGGACCGACCGCTCACTTGCTGAGTTTTTATTTTAAAATTCACCCTTGTTTATTATGTCTTTTCTTCAAATTAGAATATGTCTTCTGCACCACCTACAACACTTGTTGCCACGACGACTATCTTATATGGCTCTCCCGCCGATTTTGTATGGTGGCAAGAGGATATCCATAATCGACACTTCCCGGGCGTAGTTTTCGTCAAATGCACATCCTGTTTGACGGTAGACACGGGGCACTTGCAAGGCCGGCATACATGGCCTTTGTAGCCCTCTACGCATGTGTGGATGGTCGGCTGGTGGGGCCCTTGGCGCTGTACGACGATGGACCGGGCCATGGTGGTAGTCCCGCGGAGTAGGAGGTGGCCGAGGAGCGCTTGATGTGTGGGAGAATTTTTTTTTTTTTGGTTGTTCGACAGCATGTACATACTCGACCGGAGGCGGGATCTTTAGTGTTTGTGGCTCATAGTGTTTTTTTTTTTGTAGAAACCCCTCTTAACCTCACTCCCTATGTGTAAGGAACAAAGTTCTATGATAAATAGAGCTGTGTGCAGTTCAATCATCGCGCCTCCCGTTGAGTATGCACATGCTGTCAGAACAACCAAAAAAACAAAATTCTCATATACGTTGAGCGCTCCTCGGCCACCGCCTACACCGCCTGCTGCCACGACAATTATCCTATATGGCTCTCCTGTCGATTTTGTATGGTGGCAAGAGGACATCCATGACCGACACTTCCCGGGCATAGTTTTCGTCAAATGAACATCTTGTTTGAAGGTAGACATGGGGGCACCTGCAGAGCCAGCATACATGGCCTTTGTAGTCCTCTACGCACATGTGAATGGTCGGCTAGCGGGGCCCTTGGCGCTGTACGATGACGGATCTCGGTTTCCATGTAGCTTATTCGGGGAGGCTAATCCTAGAAATTCATATATGTAGGAGCTATAAGTCTTGCTCTTGGACGTTTGAGCATATTAAATGTTTAATCTTTTCCCACTTTTAGTTGCACGAGTTCCAAATCTTTGATATTTTCTACTTTTTGTGTTTTAGGACTTTTTTTTATATTTATTTTGCGTAAGCATTAAATTATTAGGGGAAAATATGACCGTCAAAAGGTCGATGACAATCGCACGTACCTCTCTAATGAGCTTTACTTATCACGTTCCATTTTCATCTATGTTTGTAAATTGGAGATTTGTATTTCCTTCATTTGATTAATTGCTAATTTATTAGACGAAAATATATTGACAAGTTCATTTTTGAATGAGAAGAAGGTATTTGATAATACCGTGTAAAGTTGCTTTGTCCTTTTTGCATTGAAAAAATAAATTACCGATTTTTGTTATATTCTACTCCTATCCTTTTGATAAGATTCTTTTTTATTTTCGTGTAAGTGCGATCTTACTATTATTACTCTATGAAAATCATATCATTAATTGCTATGTAAACTTAAATCACTAAAGTTTTTATGTCAATTTCGAGTAGTTCTTACCAACAATTTTTCTTGATTTCGTGTATATATCTTTGAAGGAGAAGAGATGCACTCTTCATATCCGATTTGCATATCATATATCTATATAAGTTTAAAAGGGTGAAAAAACGCATAATTTCTATGTAAGGACGAAATTGAACAAATAACTCTGAGTAGGGGCAGAAGTATAAACATCATTTTTTTACACTCGGGTCCCTATACTCTTTCCTCCTTCACTACATTCACCCTCCCTCTCGCGATCTCCATCTCTCCATCGAAGCAGACGAGACGGAGCAGAGAGTTTGCTTCTGCTCTGCAATTCCTGTCTCGGGGGAATCGCGAGATGAGCCAGGCGGCGATTCCGAGGCCCGACTCGACTCACCACCGCCTCCACGAGTTCGCCCGGAACGCCCTCATCAAGATCTTCGTCCATCCCTACGCCACGGTAACACCTTCCGCCACCCCGTGTCCACGCCGCGAATCGGCGGCCGTACGCCGCGCGCGCTCGCTTCTTCCGAGTCTGACGTCGTCTCTCTCTCTCTCTCTCTCTCTCTCTTGCTTGCTTGCTTATCTTTCTGATGGCGTTTCAAGGTGTGCGAGCTGTATTGCGGAGGCGGGCTCGAGGCGGAGAGGTGGGAAGAGGCTCAGATCGGTCACTACATCGGAATCGGTAATTCGTCCGTACTCGGTCATTCTCTTGTCTTGGGGAGGCTTGCCTTGCATGGATGGATGTGATGTCGTGTTTACGGTGCGTGGCGTTGAGCAAGTTTGAATTTTTATTTTTTATTTTGGCAGATGTCACTTCGTCTGGAATAAGCGAAAAGAGAGAAGCTTGGGAGAGCTTGAGGAAAGCTTACACGACGGACTTCTACGAGCTCGACCCTTGCACGGTGAGCTCTCCGCTTGCATCAATTTTCTTGCTTGCCCATCATTAGATGATTCTGCTCGTGTGCTCATCATGCTTAGAGTGGCGGCTTACTCCGACAGCAGCTTTCTCGTCAACTAGCTTTATGAGTCGATGGGTTTTGTTGTGCGGGAGAGAGCGCTATGTCATAACCACCATTTGGGTGTCTCCCTCTCATAATCTTGTAGTGACATGTTTGCCCATTATCACTGATTTCGTCGGGCTGGTATCTGTTTTGGGCAGGAAGATTTGGAAGCGCATTTGCAAGAGAAGATGAACCAAGCAGATTTGGTTTGCTGCTTGCAGCACTTGCAGGTTGAGAGTTAAATTCAGCACCTTTTAGTTAAACACTGACTTTGGTTGCGTTCTGATTTCTAGCCCTTCTTTCTGTTTTTATGTGGAATAAGTGGTCAAGTGAAAATTGCTTCTGCAGCTATGTTTCGAGAGCGAGGACAAAGTGAGGAAACTGTTGCATAATGTATCGTCTCTGCTAAAACCGGGGGGTTATTTTTTCGGTATTACTCCTGACTCATCCACCATATGGTATGAAATAACGATCTGTTGGAGATTCTTGTTTCGAGTTGCTTCCTGCACCGGCTGTTCTATTTCTTTATTTCCCATTGTAGCATTGTTTAATGTTCTTTCTATGTATGATGCTTTGTGTTACTTGTTAACATTTAATGTCGAAATTTCTGTTAAATGGTTTCATTGGCTACGTTGTTCTTTCCCAAAGAAATGTCCTTTGTCAAATCAGTTGAATAAGTAAATGATTACACTGTATTAATGTTCTTATGCAGATTTTGTGTAACATCTGGCTAACATAGTAGGGGGAAATTTGCTTTCTAATGAGAAGTAAGATGCTCGTTATGCGCGTCTTTAAATGTATAGATATATGCCCTTCTTTTATTGGTCGTTGATCTTTTTCCCATATTCTTTGAGCTTCTACAAAAGATTCTTATGATGATCGAACCATACAGGGCTGCCAAATTGGAAAGCTATTTTGGCGACTAGAGATTTTGTATCTAAATGGGTCTAAGCCTTCTTGGATCTCCACTCATCAAAGAACTGTTAAATGCATACATTGGTTCATGGCAACCTTCTCGTAGACTATTTGACCAATTACTAAGTTTGTAAGTAGAGCTCTGCAGCTTTCTAGCCAGGACAAAACTAGAGCTCTGCAGCTTCCCTTCCATCTCAGTGCCTTGCACAGTTTCCCCATTCTGCATCATCTCTTTGTTCACATAAAAAGTTCTTTGAGAACATAGTTACTTCTTTGGGAGGACTACATGTTTGCCTCTATGTTTAGCATTATTCCATGAGATTAAGAATTCTTAAATTCTCATCCACATCATAAGAAGTTCGCCTCAGCTTTCAGATAAACCAGAAGTTTTAAAAGGAAATCCGTTATTTGCTGTTCTGCTTCTTGCTACTGTTATCTAGTTGATGGAGATGAATCTTCCTTCTCGTAGCTATGTTATTTTCACTGCCACTAATGAGCGCCAGGCTCTTATCTTCAAGTGACATTCTTGTCAGCTGATATGACCAATATGAAAAATGCTGCATCATAGTTCTCTGTACATTCAGAAGAGGATTCAGTGCCTTTTTTTATTTTACCCTTGAGAGATATATTGCATGTGAAATATAAGAGTGGCGAACCATACAGGGCAAAATATCAGAAGAATGTTGAAGCATACCACAACAGAAGTGGTAGTATGAAGCCTGGCATTGTTCCTAATTGCATTCGGTCTGAGAGCTACATGATCACCTTTGAAGGAGAGGAAGAGAAGTATGAATAAGTCTCTGATAGTTGCCATGTTGATTATTACATGCCGTTGAACTTACACTCTGATGATTTGATGTATTGCCTCTTTCCAGGTTTCCATCATTTGGGAAAAGGTACCAGCTTAAACTAGCTGGTGATATGCCTGCTGAAACCCATTGCTTGGTTCACTTTCCAAGCTTGATCAGGTAAAGATAATTGCCATAGGTTTAGGTTCTCTATTTCATCTTCATTACATCACAGGAGACTCCTGGCCTTTTGGACATTCTAAATGTGCATTATGTTGCAATCATTTGGTTTCAGTTGGAATGAGGTGCTTATAAATAGACTACTACTGAGTTTGAGCCATCCTAAGTGCTTACGTGATGATGATGTTAAAATTTTTTTCTCTTTTTAATTCTTAGTCTGAATAATTGTAGCCAACATCCGTGGGATTTTTGTTGATTGTTGGTAAGAATCTATGGAAGTTTCTAATGCAATTTCATCAGATTGGCTAGGGAAGCTGGTCTGGAGTATGTGGAGATTCAAAACCTGACAGAGTTTTATGATGATAACAAGTACGAGCTTTTTGTGATTAGCTGGGTGAAGACATTTTATGATTTCTTGAACAGTTGCTTTTGTATAAATCCTAATATTCTGTTGTTTTACACATGGTCAAAAGAGCAATCTTTGCAGGGATGTTAATGGGTTATGGCGCAAGCGTTGTGGATCCTAGAGGAAGGCTTCTACCTCGCTCCTACGACGTGCTAGGTGAACTGCAATCTCTTTCCATTGTGGTGCCAATCCCATTCATTGGACTCACTTTTTCTTAATTTGGTCTATGAAGTTCACAGAAAACAAACCCTAACAAAACAGACTCTTGACTGACCCCCCCCCAAAAAAAAAAAAAAAAAAAAAAACAGAAAGTAAACAAAAACAAATCAGACTCTGAGTTGGTTAATAGGGGTCTTATTAGTGTGGCCATTCATTTCATATATGACGATTTGCATTTTTGTAGATACTGTTGATCAAATGTTACATATTTTTGGGACTGACCATGCATGTTTTTTCCCTTGCTTCTTGAGCTATGCAAGGATCCACAAGGCATGTGCATTCCTAAAACACAGACCCAAACACAGACACAGACACTCAACTTTTAAGCAATGTTCCATTTGGTCACCCAAAATATTGCCATATCATGGATGGCTTCAGCCTGCCAGGGCGCCTTGCAAGTTTGCATGTCTCAATCCCATGTCTATATTTTCAAAAATAAGAGCTAAATGCTGGGTCCAGAGTAGAACCTCAGGATACAGAAATTGTACTTCTGAGTAGAATTACTTGCTCTCTTCTGTTGATATAAACAACAACGTGGTCAGCAATACCAGTAGTTGTTAACAGTTTTTGTTTGTAGCCGTGTTATTTGATGTCCAACAGAGTCTTCTAGGTTCAAGTGATTCAGCAAAATGATTATTTGCATAAGACGGATATTGGACTGAGCACCAATGCATCCAGTAAGTTAGAGTGCATTTCCTTTCTGCAGGTTTATACACTATGTTTATCTTTCAGAAGCCCGACCCGGATGCTGCGCCACCACTTACAACCCCCTTATTGGTGGAAAGTAATCACCATGAAGAGGAGGCAAGTTTTTTAATTCTATGTAAGAAAATCTAACTCAAGCTATCAAGGGGGATCAATCCTTATGCAAGGACTGCAATTGCTTGAAAAATATAAGGAAAAGAAAATATGCCTCACCTAGCTGCATTGCAAAAGTAACACATGGTTCATTTTTTTGGCTCTGTCCTGGAGGTAATCTACCATGGAACCCTTTCTCATTTTGCTTCATAAGAAAATATGACTACTGTTGAGACCATAGCGTACTACCGAGGAAAAACTTAAAGATTTCAAACTAGATGAAGGAAGGGAACACGCCATCTTTGCCATCTTCCACCTAGCCCAAGTCTTCTTGGTGCCTGAGCCATGCAATGTAACTCAGCGACAAACGATCCAAATTTGGACTTCCCATTGCCAGCCATTCTCATGAACTTGTTTTTGTTTTACTTGACCTTGTAAGGGGATCGAGGATTGATTATGCCATTTTACTGACGGATGGCTTGCACAAGTCTTGAAAGCTTTCTTTCAAGCTTCTCTTAAGCATCTAGCTAGACACTGAAAAGACAAACTACTGGATAGAAGACCTCAGATATTTTGTCAGTCATTTTCTGATCCATATTTGTACACCATTTTCGCCTGTGAGTACTAATTTCAGCCATTACCACCGACAGTCAAGTATCATTTCTCTGTTTTTATTAGGAAGAGGTTGGTGTTCTTATGATTTATAACCTCCACCATAACAAAGCACAATTTAGGTTCTTTCATCCTATTTTTCTCACCTATCTTTTGATGAGTGGCATCAAGTGCTGTTGGATTGAGGAGCGTGACAAAGAGAATCTGGTTACACGAGCTTGTCTTCTATTCCAGTAATAACATGAATTCACGGTTCTGTTGCATGGTTTTGCTTTGATGTTTCAGAGAGAGTGGACCGAGTGGACCGACTGGAGAGAGGAAGAAACCATTGTTTCTTCAGAGCCACCTGCTGGACTCGGCAAGATAACGGAACAGAAAGGAATATTAGGTCCTGGCCCTGCAGAGTTACGTTTCCCGGAAGCACTTTAACCTGATGAACTGTGGAGGGATGTTCAGAGTAGGCGCTTGTAGATAAAACCTTTCATACTTAAGTATTTTGTCATGTACCCTTCATGCGTTTGATTGCTAGTTGGACTTCTATCCGGTTGCTCAGCGCATGTGCAAGACAAAACACATCTTCGGTGATCCAAAGGAGAGAGAGGTATTTAGGGCCGGTTCGTTTTGCGGACCTCGGAAAATGTGACGGCTCTTAGAAAATATTTTTCAAGGAAAATGTAGAAGAGGAAAATATTTTCTGTCGTTTGGTAAGGAAAAATTGTTGTTTCATGCATACATTTTCAATAATTTTTATTATTTTATTTTTAAATATAATTTTTAATTTTTGTATTTTAAAAATTGACTTTTAAATTATTTTATATTTTTCTTTTTCTTTTTCTTTTCTTTGTTTTTGTCTTCTTCCTAGGCAAGCAGTTGTGGTTGGTGATTGGCTGAAAGCTCGAGTTTCCCGCTTGTGCTCATCGATCTGGCGGAGTCCTGGGCTTGTCGAGATTGATGAGCTAAGTGAGTGGACTCGCCAAGGCCTTAAGCTTGCTGCTCACCAGATCGGCAACCTAGAGCGCTAGCTTGCCGTTGATTGGGTGAGCGGTGAGCTAGGGCTTGAGCTTGTTGTTGATTGAGCAAGGGACAAGCTAGGGCTTGAGCAAGTGGCAAGTCTCAAGCTTGTGAGCTTGTGTTACGGGCTGATCGATTGGGATCATGATCGTGTGGCGACTTAGATATTTTTGAATCACTTAAGTCAAGTCTTGTTTTTGTATCACTGAAATGATTTGATGGATACAAATGAGGAGGATGACACCGTATAAGAGGCTTTTAGATTATATTTGTTGATTGACTTTTTATCCTAACGAGATCGCAACGCCATATCTACCAATTATCCACATTAATGGCTAGAGATTTCTAGAATTTTGCGTAATGACTGTATCGCTTACCTTTGGAAAGTTTTGGAAGAAGTCTTGTCGAGAATCCTATCATTCGCAGGAGGTCCTCCGCGGTAAGGCACGGTCCTTCACCTTCGAAAACCTCTTGGCTGTGACACTTGCTTGAGGTCGGCAGGCCTGAGGTTTGTTTGTGGCTGGACACTGGCTGGACACTAATGGTGACTGGCCAAGACAAAAGTGAAAAAAAAAATAAAAAAAATAAAGAAAATGAGTTAAAAATTCGATTTTTTAAAATATTAAAAAAAGATGAAAAGGTTAACATAGATGTGAAATAATTGAAATTGAGTGAGGAAAATATTTTTTTTTCTTAAAAATGAAAAACATTTTTTCACATCTTAGAAGACTTCCCTCTTCAAGCAAAGTGTTTTTCCTAATTACTTTATTTTTCATGAAATGAAAACAGGAAAATTCAGAAAATATTTTCTTTTTTAAATTATTTTTCATAAAACGAATAGTCTTAATCTTATGAATTTGACTGATCAAATTTCAGTCAGGTGCCTTTTACTGTATATTTATCGTTCTACTCATACCTTGTTTCGCCGAAAAGCTTCAAAAAATACTAAACCAGCAAGTACGCGTACTTTCTGCAGGATTCTGGGCATGTCCATCTCTAGTCAAGCTGAAAAACATCATGTCAATTAGGAGAATTACTCTTGTAATATACTGACTCGCCCTTTCCCCCCTACATTCTTGTTTGCATCAATAGCTCCATCAGGCCATAGCAATGATGCGCCCAGGGTCGCGAGTTACAAGATCAGTATATCAATTCGATCCTATGGTTGAGTATGAACAGAGGGAACTTTAGATCCTACTCCACATCATGTCCAATTCAAGCACGACATTTTGCCTGAGTATAGGGGGACAATAGCGTTAAATTTCGTGAATGTCGAAGGTGGTAAGAGAGAATGAACACAAGTCATTATCTCATAAAGCATGGGCTTGCATATAGGCCACAATCCATATCGGTACTATATTTGAAAAAAGTGTTCCTGCCTCTCTCTCTATATGTAATAACATTAGATTACACAAAAAGCCCGAGAGAAGTGGGAAAAGATCCAGTTAAGAAAAGGGGGCGATTCTAATCGTCAAGCTCAATGATCTTGACCACAGAGGCATCGCCAACTTTTTGGCAGACAACTACACGATCATGAGGCTTTATAAGACCTGATGCCTTCCCATGGTCCAGAGCCACCTTCAAAATTGTTTCATTCGTCCCACTTGTAGACTCGGCCTACAAAAAGATGGAAATGTTATAGGCTACATTTTGTAGACAATTGAACTGTCTATCGTACACATGCAATGTTTTACACGCCTAGACTAATGAGAGAGGACCAGGAATTGTTTTGTAACACAGTTTAATAATAGTCTTTTAAAGCAGGAGATACTAAAGCCGGCAAAGGACTCGGAAACTTACAGGATGTCGAGGATCAGCGAGCATGGGAAATAGGCCTCGGACAACAAGAGATTGCCTTGCCTGCATCATAAAATTGTAAAGGAAATTGCAAAGAATTGAATGTCAAGTCTCGTACAAACAGGATGTCGAATAGAAATGAAGATGCCTGCAATACAAGAATACACTTTAAACCAGTCTCTTCTGTTGCTCACAAAAGTGACAGGTCAGAGAATTAGTGCCTCTGTTTTAAAGCACGTCCGTCTCCTTGACGTTCTAAATTGGTACATCTCCATGGGAAAAATTTACAAGGATGACTATAGAAACCGACATTTGCAACAACTTAAAGGCAAACCAACACAGCTAAAACCATCCTCCATATGCACAATTTTTTAGAGTGAGTCAACAATTACTAATGGGGTAAGAGACAAGAAGCGCTGTGTCTGGTTGCCTTCAGCTGTATGCACGACCACCTGACAAATTTTAGGGAAACGGTTCCTCCATAATGCAGGCTCATATATCAATTAAGTTAGACTGTGGTCCCTACCTCGAAGGCACCGCTAAAAGTCCATCGCAGTTGATTTGTCTTGAGCTGAGGAACGACCACAGAGATCACTGGCATTGTGGGCCTATACTTTGCAAGTAGCCTAAAAAACACAAAAAAAAAAAAAAAGGAGCTCGTTAGGCTCTTATGGAAAATCTCATGGACCTGAAGCTGCTGTCCATGACAAGAATGACAAAAGGATATCTAGACAGGACTAGGAATAGCTACAAGCATACGTAAGTTAATAAATGTGAAGAAAAATTAACCTCGCAGCTCTTCCTGAAGAAGTGAAGCATATAATTACTGAGGCCTTCACCTTGATGGCAGCACGCACCTACATCACATGAAGAATATACTCAGATAGTCCGTGCTTTGTATAAACTACTACAAGAACAATCCCCTGTGAGCAGTCGAATATGGGAGAGCTCTCAGAATTTGATACACAAAAGAATAAAATGAAAGAACTCAGAGGATAAGAGGACGTACTGCAGAGGAAGCAATGGATTCTAAGTGGCTCATTGGCTCTCCCACATATTTGACAGTCTTCTTGAAATACAAATCTTGATTGAAGACCTTCTCTGCCTATAGCATCAAACAGACAAAGTGAAGAAACCATGTCAATAGTTCTGGCAAGTACAAGTGGCCTAGGTTTGGTTTCATGATAGAGGCGATTGTGGTGATTGGCGCCAAAATTATTCCCAAGGTTCAACATGTGAACAAGGCTTGGAATAAAACAATATAATGAGTATTTTCGCCTTTAATACCCCATGTAGAGCCATTATACCACCCATTTTCTGAAGACTTAAAAGAATAACTTAATCAATGCATCTGAATATGCTCAGCGGTTTTTATTGATGGCAATACCATCAGAATGATATACACACTTGAGGCCTCAGAGCATTGCATACTCCAACATTTGTTCCATTCAGTAATGCATGAATCACCAGGGTTGACCCAAAAGTTCACTTTATAAAGTGGCTAGGATTCGCACACCAACAAAAAAAGCCATTGTTGAAACATTACAAATTTCTTTGCTTTAATAGATCTGCAAAACTTCTACATATCAATTTTCTGAATTACCTCAGAAGCATAGATAGTTATTATAGGTTGGATAAGTCAATATAACTCCGGTACTCCAACCGAGCACTATACTAAAAGAGAGGAGAAGAGTGTTTAAATAGCTTTGAATGACATTCCCATACATATAATCAACTTTGCTGTTCCAATTGAAAGGGTAACTGACCTCAGCACAGATCTTTCCGACAATTGAAATGGTCTCGACAGGGTATAATCCTCGCAGTGTCTCCGCCCCGAGAAGAATAGCATCACTTCCTGAAGCAACAAAGAAATAATCAGGGAACTTAAGAGTGACAATATATGCATGGTGCAACTAATGCTGTCCATTTTCACTTGGGTAAAGAAAATGGAAGAGGAAAGGAGGAAGAGTTCAAAAAGTGGTATAGCGGTTTCTAGAAGCAATGATTCTAATTTAATGACCAGAAATTACCATCCAAAACAGCATTGGCAACATCAGTCGCTTCAGCACGGGTAGGCCTCAGGTTATCAGTCATGCTGTCAACAACACGAGTGACGACCGCCGGCTTCCCTGCCATGTTACAGTTGTAAACAGCGGCCTTCTGAAAGAGAAATACCTGGATCAATGTAAAACTGTTAGTAGATTTATGGATGATGGGCATTAGAAAGAAACCATTATTTAATTCCATGAAATAATCCGTGTGTGCACTAAAATGGGAAGTGTAATCACCTTCTCTGGTGGTAGATCAATCCCTAAATTTCCACGAGATATTATGATGCCATCAGCTTCTTGGAGGATCTCATCAAAGTGAGTTAGACCCTATGTTATCAGGTGAAATCAAGTTATGCACAATCAGACAAACAGATACTCTACAAAATCCCTATTGGGCCAGGTCATTTCGGAGCAAGCAGATCATTTATGACGAAAAGGAGGAGAAGTTTCTAAGTTAGTCACCTCCACGTTCTCTATCTTAGCAAAAATCTGAGTCTGACGGAGCTCACCCAATTTAGACAGGAACTCACGAGCCTGCAGGACAACATCATAAGCCGAGGTAGTTTGAGATTAACATAGGTATAATGATGACACTGATGGAAAATTACCAAAGAACAAATCCCAAACCAGTAATATAAGTGCATTGAACAGTAAATAATTTTATCAATGATAAGGTTGACAGAAATGAATTTTTTCCAGATCAGCTTCCAAGTAGATGAGTCCTTACATGACGAATATCTTCAGCATGTCGAGTATATGAAAGCGAGAGAAAGTCTATGTTGTTCCGGACACCCCATGTGCTAATAACCTGAAATTTTTCAATGAGAAACCAGCAGAGCAATTTCACAAGACACTATAAGAGCAATACCACGAAGACATCTGCTTGGTTGGCCCTAAATAAAGCATCAGGCTAAACAATACCTTCCCTGAATTTGGGGCAGCCAGGGATGGAGGTAGGGAAGGAGGAGAGGAAAATAAAATTCACTAATAGACAGGGATGGAGGTAGGGAAGGAGGAGAGGAATATAAAATCCACTAATAGACAGATAAATAACAAGAAGTACAAATGATAGATCCTGACTTATGTGAGAATGGCCGCTAGCATGCACATCTCTTCTTGAGAGCCATTAGGAAGAGAAATGCAACATTGAAAACTATGTACGTAAGCATGGGATAATTGCCACAGAAGTCAAATAAATGCAGAGAAGCGATTGCCTATTTCCCTAAAATGCATGAAAAGTACTGATTATTATTTTCTCTTCACCAAAAAGTCATTTTGCTCCAAGTAGTGTTGGCAGTACACTCAAAAGATGACATTGATGTTCTAACTTCAACAAGAACAATTTACCTTCTTATCATCATCAGTAAGTGTAGGCAAGTCTATGCGAATTTGAGAGACATGGAGAGTGTATAGAGACCCTGACAACACAGCAGAGTTCTTCACGAGGCAAACCACATCTTCACCATTGACCTCTGTGACCTGTGTAGTAAGATAAAATATTTTACGTAGGTAATAATAGTTAAATTAGTTAAGGCAAGATAAACAGCGAGATCTGGAATACAGGTAATGTGAGACCCCTAATTGTTGAGTATGTCATAACATATCTATGAACTGGGAAAATGGAATTATTCTTAGCCACAATAAAGCATTGCACTCGACCACCACATTACCTCTAACCACACAGAAGTGGTTTCACTTCCTGTGAATAGATACTGGCCAATAAATATAGTGTCTCCCTTCTTCACTGCCTGAAATGATACAAGTTCAGTTTAGCATGGTGATGACGAATAAAAGTACCTTTGCCAGAAGTCAACAGTAGTATAATAAGAATATCAGGGTATATCGTGTTTATTGATGAACATAGCAGTAGGCTATCTTTATTCAATGGGAAAAAAGCACTCAATGTGGTAAAATTAAAGCACTATCACTTCCACCAATAAAGAAATACAGCAACCAGCATTACATCCGTAGATAAGAGACTGAATGGACGATAGCTAAAGTGAGTTGCAATTGAGATAGAATTAAGCCTTCTTTTTCTAGGTGGGATCGGTACATGGATCTGAAATTATGATCCACTGAGGAAAAAGTTAATTTTGTCATAACAGTCTCAATATGCATTATGGATCACGATTGGATCAGGTTTGCAGGAGTCAAGTTACATGAATGGCTACAATTCTCTCCAACCAAGCCACACAGAAAGCACATGAAGAAAGCCTCTAACCTTTGAGAGTCCACTGAAGTTGATTGGTAATAGATTTGAAGTGGCCTCTTTGTCTTGATCCGGTGTTAGGACGAGTAATGTATCTGCCTCAAGGGGAATGGGACCCTCTGTTTTATTCACTACCTGCAACTCTGGGCCGATTGTATCGAGCATAACCTATGACAGAGAACAAGACCAACCGACAAATTAAGCTCAAATTTGCCAGGAATCAGAAAGCACTCAACATGTTCATGCCTATTCATTAAAGCACTGCATGTGGATGAACAAGAAAGCCCTCACATCAAGCGCACGGTCAATGTCAACCTTCTAAGAACTTCACTGATTCGGCTTTGAGTGAGATAAATGATAACTTACCGCACATAGCTTTTTCGTGCTTTTAACAGCTGCCCTCATATTTTCCAATGTTTCTTGGTGGAATTCAGCATCGCCCCAGGAGAAATCAAATCGTGCCACTGTTCCAGATTACGACACTAATTAAATAGAACTGCATGTAGGGTATTTATTTACTTGATTGAGTTGGAATCCATTATATTAAACACACAATTGTTTCCATAAAAAGCCTTGTTATATAAACCTAACAGAATCAAAGGTAGAACTCCCTCATTAAAGATAATCGAGAATCAAGGCCCAAATAAAGCGATGTAATTAGATTATCAATTTATCTTACATATGCTGATGACTGCATAGAGGTTCCTATCAAAAGAACTTCTGTGAATATGTTGTTTGTCAGAATCAGACTTGATACTAAACCTCTTAGTAATATTCCCAATCTATCCCTTCCATAGTGTGCTAAACATCATACGCCAAAAGGCTTTGGGTAACTCATACATATAAAAAAATAAAAATGCAGTAAAATTACTCAAAGCAAGATGGATCGAAAAGTACCAGACATTCCAGCATTCAAGCAGCTAGCGATTATATCAGCTGATCGTGATTTTGGACCGAGAGTCCCCACTATCTTCGTCATTGCAGGAAAGAATGTCTGCCACATTCAAGACCACATTAAATTAACATGAGAACTCTAGTCATTCATTTCTATAAACACCTCGATAAAAATCCTCAGAATCGCAAGTACTTCCACATAAACAACTTCACACCCATGAACTTTTCTCAAAGATTCCACTCAACTAGTCTAAATAACAGAAATCTGCCCCAACATGAAATCATGCATCTCGATCGAGCCCCCTCGTTACTAGCATATAAGTGCATGAAATCTTTCCAAACAACGCATCCACCTCTATATACACCGTCGCCTCCGTTCTGTTCTTGTCCCAACAGCAATCAACACCTCAAACCAAAACCGAACTATCACAAAAACTGCAGCAGACCGTATAACTAAACCATAAATCAAAGTCGGAGAATCGATCTCGCAAAAAATCCAAACCGCCACCTTTTCTACCGGCGCATGAAATTTCTGATGCGCCTCATGTCGAATCCAAACCTCCCCCACAGTCAAAAACAGTAGCAACAAAAAAAAATTAGAAATCTAAAAAACCAGGCCCTACAACCCCGCCAATGCGGCTCCGAAACCGCCAAGCCAATACGCAATCGGAGCTCGAGACGGAAACACAGCCGCTCCCTCTCTCGGAAAACAAGCAAGAAAACGCGAAGCGGGACGCAGCTCGGAGGCAACAAAACTATCGGAAAACGCTCCACAGTCCACTCTCTCAGTCCGGCGAGTATACTCACCGGCTTCGACGGCTCCAGGATCGAAGCCATCCGGATAGGCTCCTCGAGAAGCAAGTTGTTGGCCTGCATTTTCTCCCCGGCTGTCTTCTCCGGTGGCGGCAAGGGTGATCGGCGGCGGCGAGGCGGCGGAGGATGATCGGAGATGAACCTGAAGCTTTGTTCGCGTGTGATCGCGCGCACTCTTCGAATGGAACTACTACCATGATCGCCGATCGCGTACGTTATAAAAGGTAGGCTCATCAATTTTTTTTTATTATTTTATTATTTTTGGCGTACGATATATCGTCGATTTGTTAATGACAAGTGGCGGTGGAGGGGAGGGCACGAGCGGATCGACGTCTCACGGGGCGACACGCGTCGTGCCGTGAGTAGGCGGTTGGGAAATCGTGGGACTGCGCCGCTGGCTTTTTACCGATGGCGCCCTGCCGCCGTCCGATGCGGCTTTGCCGGTTTGAATCCTGACCGTGGAAGCGGAGCCCACCGGTACGCAAACGGTGGCTGGTTTTTGGAATTTGGCGGGTTTGGTTTTCTATTGCCCGAAGAAACAGTTTTGAGTCTTTCGACAGTGACGAGTGCTGAATCTCGCTTTATTCTTGTCCGAGAAGAATAGCGAAAGGATTTAGGACAGCTTTCGATGTTTTCCGCCCTGGGAATAGGACCGAACATGAATAACCGGTCAAGAAGAACGTGGTACTCTACGAAATGAACAGAAAAAAAAAATCATAAAAAATTTCAAATCATGTCCGCTACAATACAAATTCCAAAAACTTTTCAAATACTAAACTTGTTTATTGTGATACAAATACCTCAACTTTATTTACACAAGACATATATATGTTACGTATGTACAGGTTTAGGTGACACAAAAAAAGTTGAGGGTAGTCATATCACGGTAGATAAATTTAGGATTTTTGATAACACAAGAAAAGTCTTGGGAATTTGTGTTATAATGGGCATATTTTGAAATATTTTGTAGTAATGATCCAAAAAAAAATTAAGAGAGGATCACAAATTGAGGTAAAAGACATTCCGAACATGATGAAACGAATATGACAAATGTTTCTAGCACGGAAATTACATGTTCCTCCTAGGATGATAAAACTCCTAACTTTTCTAGATGTATTTTGTCAAAGATGCTATATGGGTCTTCTAGAACACACGCGTAACTCTACCCATGATTTGGTTCCATCCATGCCCATTGCTAGAAAAGATACTTTGTGCGTAATCACCATTCAATTTTTTTTTTTGAAGTACTTAGTTTGCCATTTCTAACCCACAATCTCGCTTACTAGCACACTGAAAATGAATATATATATATAATATTTGACCAAAAATTCGTTAATAAAATTCTTTTTATTTTATCATGATTCGTCGACGATCAAATTGAAATACAACAGAAAGGTTTATTTCTCTCGATTAATGCCCAAAGTCAAGTCAAGAAAGGGTAAAATGGAGACGATTCGTACTGAGTAGGAATGAGAATCCGACAAGGTCCTTTTGAAAGGTGGATTAAGCATCCATTTTCAATCATTTCATGGTTTATTCCAGGGATTATCCGGAGAGCTCGGGTAAAAGGTGCATTTTCCCACTTGTGTGCTGGAAAACCATGTCCGGAATTCGGTTGGATCATCGGACCGGCCCAGGGATTTGTGGCTCCGCTTTTGAGGGGGGCCGAAAACGGTGGTCCATTTCCACGTGCCATGTCGTCCTTGCACGACAAGATTTAGACAGCTGCTCGCTCAAACAGTCCGCCTTAATCATACTACATTTCTATTCACTTTCCAAGCTGCTTTTTTTTTTTTTAACAGTTAATATTACAAGAAACTCTAAATTAATAAATTTTATAATAAATTTATTTCAAATTAATTTTTTGATTATAGAAAATCTCAAATTAATGCATCAATAACAAATTTACCTTCCATTACTTTTTGTTAAATTTTACGAGTCAAATTATTCAGTTGAATAACATATAACTTGATTAAGTTGACTGATATGTTAGTTTGGAGTTTTACTCTCCATTTGTTACAGATGTATAGGTTGAGATTTTTGGTGGTATTAATCTGCAAATGAAAATAAATTGATGGATAAATTTGTCAGAAATGTATCAATTAGAGAGGTTTTTTTTTTTTTGGTAAAAAAATTTATTTGCAATAAATTTATCATAAATGTACCAATTTGAAATTTTCCATAGTATTATTAATTTGAAATTCAAAGGAACTCGACATGATACCACATCATACAACGTAAATGCCATGTTTAGGTACACAAATGCTTCACTAACTTTCAAGAAATAAGAAAGAACTAGTTTACATAGATGAGTATTCGAGGAAAAGACAAAGAAAGTATGTAGTTGCGGAGATTAGCAACGATAAAAAAAACCAGGAAAATAAAAAATAAAAAAAGACAAAAAAAAATCCTTCCATAAATGTCTATGACTTTACTTAAAACGGGGTCGTGTAAACGAGGGTTTCTAGTCGATGGACTTGTTAAAAACGCATAACAAGGAAATTTCAAAGTATTCACTCCGCATATCATCAGAGCAGCCACAGCCAATGCATCAATTACAGTCGCTACACGTTAGCAAACAAGTGAAAAGTCTTGGCATCAAGAGCCGTCTGCCTGACCGACGCAACCGCGCCGATGGCCACCAACACCGAGGACGCGGCAATGATCATCGTGTTCACCCAAAACACAAAGCGCCTCCTGGAAGGCTTGAAGGCCACGTTATAGAAAATCATGGGCAATATGAGGTCCAGGGGGATGGCTCCGAACACGCCGATCAGCGCCAAGATGTCCCCGAAGAAGGGCAGCACCGCGGCGATCGTGGTCGCCACCACCACCGACAGCGACCGTGCGATCAGCCTGGGCACGACATTGCGTGCCGAGAACTGGTCCATCTTCGGGTCTGCCAGTTTCTTCTCGAAAACTTCGTTGGTCGGTTGCAGATATTCCTATATGCATTTCAATAGAGACCATGATGAACTTGTAATTAGTTGAAGAATGAGATACGAAGATAACAAATTCTAATGCTCACCACAGTGACAGCTGATAATTGGAGGAAGCAGAAAATATTGGTCATCAAGAGGAGCCAAGTGGGAAGGAGTGGCTTGGTCTCACCCATGAAATTGGTGAGAACCGTGGGTTTGGATTGATTCCCAAACGCCCAATACCCAGAGATTCCAACGCTGAAAAATGTGGTCACTGCGACCGAATAACATACGCACAGGCCCTTGAACATCTTGCCCTTCACCGGAGGAGCTAGAGTTGCCTACAAACCATAGTAAAATTTTTACATTATCGATCCATCTAGGTGAAGGCGAAATTCGAAAAGACGAACCTAGGAGCTAGACCTGGATCTCGGGGACAATTCCACTGGCGTAAATGGTGACAATGATGGAGATACCATTGAAGACGCCGAAAAGGCGGTCAACCGGGCTACCAACTAAGGAGTAGTCCTTGGGCGGTGCACTCGCCGAGTTTCCTGAGGGGTTGTCGAAACAGTTGCATGATGGTCAACCTCAATTCTCATCTTAAGTGTTATAAATCATGTTGTGATATGACTATGAAATTGCGATTCATCGATACGTGCTACGCGATTTTCTTACCGACGTCGATGGAGCCGCCCAAGACACAAGCGCTGTAAGCGAGGCAGAGGACGAGAGAGACGAGATTGATGTGCCTGAGGGAGTGGAAGGAGGGGACTTGTACTAAGAACAGAGTTAGGCCGCCAAACATGGAGATGAATTGGTAGAGCTGCATTTTCCCATCTGGTTTATAAAGCAAGTATATGAACTGCACAAGCAAGCATGGCAAAGAGAGAAGAACTGTGAATAAAATTAATTGAGAGAAAAAAAAAGAAATCAAATTGTTTGGTTAGTGAATACAAGTCTATAATTAGAACCATTTTTTCTATGTTAATTAAGGGGAGAAGAGTTACCGACCTTGAGACTCTGTCCACCTAAAAGAATGCCGGCAATGACAGCACCATAGCAGAGAGCAAACTGTAGGGGTCCCACAAGATACTTTCCCCATGCGGGTCCTGTTAAATAACAAGCCATAGCATATAAGTTGAGCTGGGAACTCACTAATTCATACAAGAATTTAGTCGTACAATGAGGTTAATTAGTAGCCAAATCGGTAGATTAATTGATCAGGGAGAGTAACCTAGAATATCGTGGGCCATGTCACGGTATCGGAGCTGGCGTTGGCCGAGATGGGCTTGCTGCTCTAGGACGAGTGAGAGGAGGTTGTTAGAGTAAAACATGACCGTGACCCCAAGAGTCAGGCACACGATCCCGCCTGCCCAACCCAACAGGCTCATCGCAAAGGGCAAGCTCAACAATGCTGGTGCTACAATTGATGTGGTTAAGTGATAACCACAGTGCCACCATGACCCTGTCAATGTAATTGCAAATCCCGTTACTTCTACAAATAAGGATATATACTCTCTTTTAATTTAAGAAGACATACATATTACATCTGAAACGGTTTGTGCACATTGACATGTGTAGATCATGTGCGAAAGAAAGATCGTTCACGTATTTCTCCACGGAAATCTTGTCTTCCTTGTTTCCCCTTTCGCTAATATTCTATAGGCCTCTAGATTAGGATCCTAGATAATCAAGAGATAGATCATGCAAAATTGTACAGACCTGACTGGACAGCATGTTATGCGATGAATTAGAAAATGCTTGTATGAAAAGTTACACTGCAGATGAAAATCATTGATTGTTTCTTTAGGGTTTGACTATTTATTTCAGTTGCCTCTTCTAGATCGGCAGGCCAATTGTCTGATCAAGCAATGGACAGTTTCACGAGCTCATTCTAAACTCACCCCAAATGGACATGGGAGAGTGTTATGACAGGCTCCGGACTCATTTGCTTTCCCTACAACAATGTCTTCTTGCATCACTACTGGAGAGGGAGTGTAAGAGAGAGAGAGAGAGAGAGAGAGAGAGTCCGTGTTACAAGCTAGTCCACAGAAAGGGACGAGTGCACTGACCCCGTGATTTGAGGACGAAGAGAGCTCCAGCGTCCAAGTCTTTCGGGTTCGGGCGAAGAATGAAGCCGTCGTCTTTCTGATCACCCTGCGGGATGGAGACTTTCATGGAGCTTGGAACCACCGTTGTCCCCATTCTCTCTCTCTCTCTCTCTCTCTCTCCCTCAGACAAACGTAGTTCTTACTTAAGTACCCAGAAGAACATCATAAACTCCCAGGTTTCCTTCCAAGAACACGGCACCCCATACCATCAGAACACAGAAAGAGGGCAAAAAAGCAGGGAGAACTGACGATTAAGGATAGAGATTACTGAAGAAGAAGAAGAGCATGACGACGGGGGTAACAATAATGGGATCATCATATATATACATGAGTATGAGTGTGGCTTTGGCTCTGGTCAACCCCGTCGCCTCCGACTAGTCCAGGCTCAAAGAATTCAACCCTCGTTCGCAATCCCAAGATTCGAAAAGCACCAAACAGCTGTTGCAAATTTCCTCTAATCGAATTAATGAATATTTCTATATTTGTTAAACTCTTAAATAATTTTATTTAACTAGGTTTTGGCATTTTTTAATAACGGGTCTAGTTGAATAGTAAAGTGTAGGTAATTGTGTTTAACCTAAACCCATAATGGGAGGGGCCGGGTTGACACATTATTAATTAAGATTTGTTAGGTCATCTCTCTAGCTTATAAAAGGGTAGGTTATACCTATTACTTGCTTAATCCTATTAAAAACCGCTATACTGAAATATGTCATAAAAATGAATATATGGCATTCTAATAGATCTCTGATTATCAGGTTGATCTATTTTTCTTCAAGCGAAGTATCGGCTCAAACGTGTATGTTTTAATTCCGCTATGCTTAATGATCTCGATGTTTTGCAGTCATATATGGATTCGATTATTCTTGATTAATTAATTATTTACGTGAATAATTTTTTACAAGAGCGACTACACGACAAGTTTCCATAATGTTATAAAAAGTACAACCCACCGCTTTTTATGGGGTCATCAGTGGCTGTTAACTGAAAGCCTATCAATATTTTGCATAGGAGGCCTTTGACCAAAGTGTTGCGTGCGGGCCAGTAGAGGACGGTGAGTTTTGCAATCAAAATGATTATTCCTGCTTAAAAGTGGTAGTCCCTCCGTCATGTGTTCGGAAGGACCCTGATTTTGAGAGTAGTAATAGAAATATGGATGTGCAATGAATCTTGTCTCGACCCCGACCTTGACCAAGCTCTCCAAATTAACTTAGGTTGGGTTTAATTCAACCTAAAAGAAAAAAAGAAAAAAAGAACAAAGAATACATCTAAAGAAACACATATAACTTTTTGAAGAAAGTTTTTATAGTCTCTGTATTTTATGCATTGTTCATTTTACAATGCTTTTGCATATATATATACAAAGAAGAGAATCAATCCTAACAATTCTTCTAATCAAGAGACAAACTAGGAAGTTGATTGATTTAGATTTATTTATTATCTCTAATTGACAGCTTATACCAAAGATTGACTTGGCTTCCCATATTATTTGTAATTGACAGCTCATGTCAACACTGCCTCTTAAGTGGGTGGTAAGATATCTTTAATACCCAACTTAACAAATGAGCTGTGAAAGGCTCTGCTTGACACAATCTTATTAATTATGTCCACCAACTAATCTTCAAACTTGACAAAAGAAAACCAAACCACCTTAGCCTCTAAATTTTGCATGACAAGACATTTGTCAGCCTCTAAATTTTGCTTGATATGACAAGTTTCCATAGTGTTATAAAAAGTACATCCAATCGCTTTTTATGGGGTCATCCGTCACCGTTGACCGAAAGCCTATCAATCTTTTGCGTAGGAGGCTTTTGACCAAAGTTCTGTGTGCGAGCTTGTAGAGGATGGTAAGTTTCGCAATCAAAATGACTATTTCCGCTTAAATGTGGTAGTCCCTCCATCACGTGTATGGAAGGACCCTGATTTTGAGAGTGGCAGTGGAAATGTGGATGTGCAATGAATCTCGTCTTGACCCCAACCTCGACCATGCTCTCCAAATATACTTAGGTTAGGTTTAATTCAACTTAAAAGAATAAAAAAAAAAAAAGAAGAAGAAAGAAAACATTTAAATAAACGCATATACCTTTGTGAAGAAAGTTTTTATATTCTCTGTATTTTTTTATACATCTTTTGTTTTACAATGCTTTTGCATATATATAAAGAAGAGAATCAATCCTAACAATCCTTCTAATCAAGAGACAAACTAGAAAGTTGATTGACCTAGATTCATATATTATTTTTAATTGACAGCTTATACCAAATATTGACTTGGCTTCCCATATTATTTGTAATTGATAGCTCATGCCAACACTGCCCCTCACATGGGTGGAGAGATATCTTTGATACCCAATTTAACAAATGAGTTGTGAAAGACCTCGCTTGACACGGCCTTAGTAATTATGTCCACCAACTAATCTTCAGACCTGACAAAAGGAAATCGAATTAGTTTAGCCTCTAAATTTTGCTTGACAAGATGTTGTTAGCCTCTAAATTTTGCTCGACACGGCAAGTTTCCATAATGTTATACAGAGTACATCCCACCGCTTTTTATGGGGTCATTTGTCACCGTCGACCAAAAGCCTATCAATCTTTTGCGTCGGAGGTTTTTGACCAAAGTGCTGCGTGCGAACCCGTAGACGATGGTGAGTTTCGCAATCAAAATGACTATTCTTGCTTAAATGTGATAGTCCCTCTTTTATGTGTTCGGAAGGACCCTAATTTTGAGAGTGGCAATGGAAATGTGGATGTGCAATGAATCTCGTCTCGACCTTGACTTTGACCAAGCTCTCCAGATTAAATTAGGTTGGGTTTAATTCAACTTAAAAGAAAAAAGAAAAAAAGAAAGAAAGAAAGAAAACATCTAAAGAAACGCATATAGCATTTTGAAGAAAGTTTTTATATTCTCTCTATTTTATACATCGTTTGTTTTATAATGCTTTTGCATATATATATATATATGCAAAGAAGAGAATCAGTCCTAACAATCCTTCTAATCAAGAGACAAACTAAGAAGTTGATTGACTTAGATTTATATATTATCTCTAATTGATAGCTTATACCCTATGTAGCACCGACTTGGACATGCGACACGTGACACAACACGACACGACACGCCGACACGTCATTTCTTAAAAATATAGAATTTCGACACGTTCCGACACGTTATATATTAAATATATTTTTATATATAAATACATAAATAAATAATAATAATAATAGCCTAGAATTAATTTACACAAAAAATATTAAATAATATCATTCATTATTTTAATTTGTTACAATAATACACAAAACTTAGAAGAAAAAAACATTGTTTAAAGAAAAATGCTGAAATGATATTTTTAAATTTATTTATTTATCATATATAGCATTTTTATTACTTCTTTCATAGTAAAAGACTTTTTAAAAAATAAAAAAATTCTAAAAAAACAAACTGAAAAAAAAAATATTGACCCTGTGCATGTATATTTATAGCAATTTTATCACTTCTTTTGTGTATATTTATATTTTGACCCCTCAAGTATTAGAAATTTTTAAAATTAACCCCGTGTGTGTCGGAATCGCGTGTCGGAATTCTGGACTCGCGTGTCGGAGAGAGTTGACCACGTGTCGGATTTTTCGACACTCGTTGACCGCGTGTTGGAGCGTGTCGGGACGTGTCGGGTCGGACATGTATCGGAATGTCGGACACGACACGAAGGCTTCCGGAGAGTGTCGTACTACATAGCTTATACCAAAGATTGATTTGGATTCCCATATTTTTTGTAATTGACAGCTCATGCTAACGCTGCCTCTCAAGTGGGTGGAAAGATATCTTTGATACCCAACTTAACAAATGAGCTGTGAAAGGCCCTGCTTGACACGGCCTTAGTAATTATGTCCACTAACTAATCTTCAGACCTGAAAAAAGAAATCTGAAGTACCTTAGCCTTTAAATTTTGCTTAACAAGATGTTCGTCGGCCTCTAATTTTGCTTGAAATGGCGAGTTTCCATAGTGTTATAAAAAGTACATACCAACGCTTTTTATGGGGTCATTTGTCATCATTGACCAAAAGCCTATTAATATTTTGCGTCGGAGGTCTTTGACCCAAATGCTGCGTGCAAGCCCATAGAGGATGGTGAGTTTCGTAATCAAAATGACTATTTCTGCTTAAATGTGGTAGTCCCTCCGTCAAGTGTTCGGAAGGACCTTGATTTTGAGAGTGGCAATGGAAATGTGGATGTACAATGAATCTCATCTCGACCCTGACCTTGACCAAGCTCTCCAGATTAACTTAGGTTGGGTTCAATTCTACTTAAAAGAAAAAAATAAAAAAAGGAAAGAAAGAAAACATTTAAAGAAACACATATAGCTTTTTGAAGAAAGTTTTTATATTCTTTGTATTTTATACATTGTTTGGTTTACAATGCTTTTGGATATATACAAGGAGGAGAATCAATTTTAACAATTCTTCTAATCATGAGACAAACTAGGAAGTTGATTGACTTAGATTCATATATTATCTCTAATTGATAGCTTATACCAAAGATTGACTTGGATTCCCAAATTATTTGTAATTAAGTGCTCATGCCAACACTGCCCCTCAAGTGGGTGGAAAGATATCTTTGATACCTAACTTAACAGATTAGCTGTGAAAGACCTTACTTGACACAACCTTAGTAATTATGTCCACCAACTAATCTTCAGACCTGACAAAAGAAAACCGAACCACCTTAGCTTCTAAATTTTGCTTGACAAGATGTCTGTCAACCTAAATGTGTTTGGTTCAATCATGCCGAACTTGATTGTGGGAAATATCAATTGTTGCTTTATTATTACTGCACAATCTCATATCAAACTTTGGTGGGAAACCTAGTATGGTAGCTCACATAACCCTTTAGTCACCCCTCGAAACTCCGCCTCAGTACTAGATAATACTACTACCTTATGTTTCTTACTCCTCGATATAACCAAGTTTCTTCTCACAAATGTGAAATACCCCGACGTAGACCTCCTATCCGAGATACTAATTGCCTAATCCACATCCATAAATCCCTCCACCTCAAGATGACTATTCTTCACACAAAAAACTGACATTTTCCTAGAGTTGACTTCTAGTAGCGTAAAATTTGACTCACCACATTCGTATGATCTTTACTTGGAGCATGCATAAATTGACTCATGATGCTTACAACATGTGCGATATCAAGGCGAAAATGTGACAAATAGACCAGTTTCCCTATTAACCTTTGATATATATCCTTATTGGTCGGCATCTAACCTGGATACTCCCAAAATCTATGATTTTGAACTATAGGGGTGTCACCAGACTTACACTCTAACATTCCAATTTCAGCTAACAAGTCCAGCATATAATTTCTTTGAGACAAAAAAAAGACCTCCTTTCGATCTAGCCACTTCAATGCCTAAGAAATACTTCAACCCTCCTAGATTCTTCATCTCAAACTCTTATGCTAGCTTCTCTTGGGGTTTCGAAATCTCTTCATGGTCATCTTCTTTGATAATCATATTATCCATATATATGATTCAAGCCGTTACCTTTTCTTGATGTTGCCTTAGGAACAATGTATGATCTGAGTTGCTTTGAAAATATTCATATCTTCTCATCATTAAGCTAAAATGACCAAACCAATCACGGGGTGATTGCTTTAACCCATATAATGAACGTTCTAACTTAACCAATAGTCACGTATACTCTTAACCAAGAGACATCTTTTTTATGATACTAAACTATTTCAAGAGGGCTTTCTTTTAAGATGTTTGAAAAGTGAGGCTAACCTTGTCTTGAGGGCATAAATATGTGATTTTCATTGGGATTGGGCCAGTAATGATTGAACATGATTAGATGATCCGATGCATGTGAATTCAGTTCCACATCAACTGTTTGATGAGACGTGCCCTTATTTGATTGCTCATTAAGTTCTCTGTTTGGTACAACCTCGGAAGTGGTATATATGTTCATGGGTTTCTTATTCTCGGTGAGAAAAGTAGCAAGTGGCAAACTCGTGATCCCCTTAAAAGAAAAAGAAAGACAACATTTCAAATCATTTGACCACCCGCTTAGGTTGATATGTATTCATGAGTCCAACTCGAGTGCCATGCGTGTCTTGGTGAGAAGATCAATCAAAATGCTAGATTTAGCCAAATTGTTCAACTACCCACCTATTGTCTTGCTAAGAAATTCCAACACTCTTTGAGAGCTTACGTGTAGTGTCAAATACTTTGATACATGTGCGACACGGATTAATAGGTATTGAAAAATTCGACACGTGGTCAACTCTTCTAACACGCTAGTTCGAAATTTCGACACGCCATTCCAACATGCATGGGATTAATTTTAAAAAATTTCAATAAATGATGGGTCAAAAAATATAAATAAATAAAAATAATAAAAGGGGAAATAAATACTTCTTGTTATATTTGATGATGAAATATGGATTTTTTTCAACTTGTTGTTAAATTTAAATTTAATAGTGGAATGTTTATTTTTTTTTTTTTTTTCATTCGAGTTCTATGGATTATTAGAATGGAATGTAGTTGAAGTTGTCAAATTGAAACGATGAATGATATCAAAAAATGTTGGATTAATTTTTTTAGTGTAAATTCGTTCTAGGCTCTTTTTTATTATTTATTTATTTGTGAATTTGAATCAAATTAATTTGATTGAAATAATCATAAAAATGATAATTTATCATATATATATATATATATATATAAATATATACAGTTAATACACAACGTGTTCCAATATGTTGGAAATTTTATTTGTTGAGAAATGACGTGTCGGCATGTCGTGTCATATCGTATGTCGCGTGTCAGTGATAGTGCTACTTAGTTGTTTTGCATGCCTTAGTCAATGAAATTGTTTAGATCGGAGAACCACATAACGGTCAATGCTCTATAGGTTTTTCCTTTCGTTTTTCCACACATCACAGTGGATTTTGACTAGAAATGCATTGTTTATACATGTCTTGTACATACTAAACGCTAATATCTTCTTTGGTCTCGTTTGCATACGAAACTCTCCCTTTGCGTCGGCTAGGACTCTCGGATTTTCTATTGGTCTCTTTTGCATTTGCTATAAGTCTAGAAGACGATGTCAATTCGCTTCCTCCTTGATGCTTCCTCCTCTGGGTTTTGACATGGCTATTCCTCTTATGAATTTTTCAAGGCCGGTCATGCAAATCCAACCGACTGAGCAAGACACTCATTCGGGACGAATCAAAGACAATTTCATCTACCACATCATACGAGGATCACGCGCCACGCCGCTCGACTACCCGCCCGACTTCGTTCAATTTAAGTGTTGAGTGTTGACTCCATTATATATTAAGAAATCATAAGTTGTAATTAGTAGATATGTATAGTGTCACGTGATGATCTAACGAGGTTTAGAGGGGCGTGAAGCGTGGAGTTATAATAATTTCCAGTATATTCTTATCTCATTATAAAATTAGGAGTCCAACTTTTTATGCTTGAGCTAGTGCGTTTTTACTAATAAATTGCCTGGCATTTAAAATATATAAAAAAAATTTAAAACTTACAAGACTTTTCTTGTCAAGCCTCTCATGATTCAAATTCGAAAATGTCGAAGATGGAGACGATGTTCAAAACTCGAGCAACGAGATTTCTCAATACAAACATTACACCCGAGCTTCCCAAGTCAAAAATTTTGCAGAGTTCAGGGGACTAGTTAACTCTAGATACCCGGATTTGGAGCGGGAGGGACTTGGTTACAGAGATTTTGCAAGTGTAAGGTCTTGATTAGACAGGTTAGAAGATTTAGATGTTGATTCTCTCAAGTCCGCCTAACCATACCAGTCCCTTTCCAAGTCCATTCCCTTTGATTAATTTGAAATTCAACTCGATCTGACATGATACCGTATCATACGGCATACGCGCCATTTTTAGATGACCCAATGCTTCATTATATTTCAAGAAATAAATAAGATATGTTTATATAACCGAATATGCAAGGAAAAAAAGCCGGAGAAAGTAATAGTTGATGGACTTGCTAAACACACCTGATAAGGAAATGTCAAAACACTTCAATTGCGCATATCATTATAGCAACTAGTGCGTCAATTATAATCGCTACACGTTAGCAAACAAGCGATAAGCCTTGGCATCGAGAGCTATCTGCCTAACCGATGCCACTCCGCCGATGACCACCAGCACCGAGGACACGGCGATGATCGTCGTGTTCACCCAGAATATCAAGCTCCTCTTGGAGGGCTTGAAGGCCACGTTATACAAAACCATGGGCAATATGAAGTCTATGGGGATGCACCCGAATGCGCCGAACAGTGCCATGATGTCCCCGAAGAAGGGCAACATCGTGGCCACCGTGGTTGCGACCACCACCGACAGCGACCGAGCAATCAGCCTGGGCACGACGTTGCGCGCTGAGAACTGGTCCATCTTCGGGTCCGCCAGTTTCTTCTCGAACCTTTCGTTGGTCGGTTGCATGTACACCTATATACATTTCATTAGAGATTCCAAATTGATGAACTTGTAATTAGTTGAAATATTAGCCAGAAAGATGAACAAATTCTTACCACAGCGACGGCTGATAATTGGAGGAGGCAGAAAATGTTGATCATCAAGAGGAACCAAGTGGGAAGGAGTGGCTTGGTCTCACCCATGAAATTGGTGAGAACAGTGGGTTTGGATTGATTCCCAAACGCCCAATACCCAGAGATTCCAACGCTGAAATATGTGGTCACTATGACCGAATAACATACGGACAGGCCCTTGAACATCTTGCCCTTCACCGGAGGAGCTAGCGTCGCCTAAAAGCCATAGTAAAAAATTGACATTATTGATCGATCTAGGTAAAGGCGAAATTCGAAAAGGCAAACCTAAGAGATGGTTAAAACGAGCGGCACTCTGGGACACCTGGATCTCAGGGATAATTCCGCTGGCGTAAGTGGTGGAGATGATGGAGATCCCGTTGAAGGCACCGAGAAGGCGGTCAACCCGGCTACCGACCAAGGAGTAGTCCTTTGGCGGTGCGTCCGCCGAGTTTCCTGAGGGTTGTCAGAACAATTGCATAATGGTCAACCTCGATTCTCATCTTAAGTGTTATTAATCATGATGTGATGTGATTATGAGGTCGACATTATCGACACAGGCTATGCGATTTTCTTACCGACATCGATGGAGCCACCCAAGGCGCAAGCGCTGTAGGCGAGGCAGAGGACGAGGGAGACGAGATTGATGTGCCTGAGGGAGTGGAAGGAGGGGAGTTGTGCCAAGAAGAGAGTTAGGCCACCAAACATGGAGATGAATTGGTAGAGCTGCATTTTTCCATCTGGTCTATACAGCAAGTATATGAACTGCACAGGCGAGCATAGCAAAGGGAAAAGAACTCTGAATAAAATTAATAGAGAGAAGCCACATTAAAAAAAAAAAAAAAAATCAAATTGTTTGATTAGTGAATACAAGTCTACAATTAGAACCGAAAAGTTACTGACCTTGAGACTCTGTCCACCTAAAAGAGTGCAGGCAACAACAGCACCATAACATATGGCGAGCTGCAGAGGTCCCACAAAATACTTTCCCCATGCGGGTCCTGTTAAATGACAAGCCGTAACATATAAGTTGAGTTGGGAATTCTCCGATTCATACAAGAACTTAGTTGTACCATGAGGTTAACTAGTAGCCAAATTGATAGATTTATTGATCAAGGAAAGTAACCTAGAATATCGTGGGCCATGTCTCGGAATCGGAGCTGGCGTTGATCGAGATGAGCTTGTTGCTCCAAGACAAGTGAGAGGAGGTTGTAAGAGTAAAACGTGACCGCGGCCCCAAGAGCCAGGCACACGGTCCCAGCCACCCAACCCAATAGGCTCATTGCAAAGGGTATGCTCAATAGCACCGGCGCCACTATCGACGTGGTCAAGTGGTACCCACAGTGCCACCACGATCCTGTGAATGTGATCGCACACCTGTTACTTCTAGAAATAACCATATATACTCATTTCTAATTTAAGAAGACATGTATATTGTATCTAAAACGGTTTGTGCATGTCGACACGTGTAGATCATGTGCAAAAGAAAGATCATTCACATATTTCTCCACGAAAATCTCTTCTTCCTTGTTTCCCCTTTCGCTACTATTCTATTGGCCTCTTGATTAGGATCATAGTTTGAAAAATCAAGAGATAAATCATGCAAAATCGTACAGACCTGACTGGACAACGTGTTACACGATGAATTAGAAAATGCTTGTGTGAAGAATTACACTGCTGATGAAAATCATGCGCTTTTTCTTTAGGGTTTTGACTGTTTATTTGAGTTGCCTCTTCTAGATTGGCAGGCCAGTTGTCTGATCAAGCAATGGATCGTTCCACGAGCTCGTTCTAAGCTCACGACCCAGTGAATATTAAGAGCGAAATGACAAGCTTCGGACTCATTTGCTTTCCCTACAACAATGTCTTCTTGCTTCACTACTAGAGAGAGAGAGAGAGAGAGAGAGAGAGTCTGTGTTACAAGCTAGTCCACAGAAAGGGACGAGTGCACTGACCTTGTGATTTGAGAACAAAGAGAGCTCCAGCGTCCAAGCCTTTGGGGTTCGGGTGGCCGACGAAGCTGCCGTCTTTCTGATCACCCAGCGGGATTGAGACTTCCATGGAGCTTGGAACCACCGCTGTCCCCATTCTCTCTCTCTCTCTCAGACAAACAGGACTCTTACATGAGTACCCGGAAGAACATCATAAGCACCCAGGTTTCCTTCCAAGAACACGGCACGCCACACCATCAGAAAGCAAAAGGAGGGGGAGGAAAAAAGCAGAGAGAACTGACGATTATGGATGGAGATGACTGAAGAAGAAGAGCACGACGACGGGATAATATTAATAATAAAGGGATCATCATATGTATGTGTGGCTCTGGTCAACTGGTCGCCTCCGACTGCTCCAGATTCACATCATTCAAACCTCGTGCATCATCCCACGATTAGAAAAGCATCAAAGAGCGACTCCACGACAAATTTAAATAGTGTTAAAAAGTAGATCGCCACCGCTTTCCATGGGGTCCTCCGTCGCCGTCAACCGAAAACCTATCAATTTTTTGCGTTAGAGATCTTGGACCAAAGTGCTGTGCGCAAGCCGGTAGAGGACGGTGAGTTTCGCAATCAAAATAATTACTTTTCACTCGGATGCGATGGTCCCCCATCCCGTGTTAATGTCAAAAGGCCCTTGATTTTGAGAGTGGTCACGGACATGGGGATGTGCAATGACCTCGACTCGAGCCCCAAGGTCAACCAAGCTCTCCAGATTACTTTAGGTCGGGTTAAATTCAAATTAAAAGAAAAGGAAAGGAAAAAAAAAGACACCCTTTTTCTGGTTGTTTAGAAAATTTTAAAATATACAAAAGATTATGAGAAGATGATGTGAATTCATATGCTTTCAATATTTATATTTCGCGAATTTTTTTATTTTTTATTTTATAATTATTCTGCGAAGGTGTTAAGTGTTTTGGATAAAAAAAGTTGGAGCATGCGAATCTCAAGACTTGATCGAATAAATTCTAAAGGCAAAAAGTCAAATGTGGATGCCGCCGGATGTCTTCCACTTCCAGTTTGAGATGGTGACTTCTAACAGCTAGTGCTGAATTCCGCTTTGCGCTCTTCTAGAAGAGGAAGAACGTGTTAGGTGTTATGATGCTGCGCTCGGTTGTTGGTGCATTAAGGTTTTAACTTGGGCGGCCGCTTCGTTTCTTTCGTTTTTTATTCGATGCCACTTTAGATCCTTCCATGATTTTGCGAAAAAAATAATGAGTCCTTCCAAGTGTTAAAAGTTATTGTATGTACTGGTCACGTTAGTGATATCATTTGCTGCGTTGGCCTATTCCTTCTCAAAAGATGATAGGTGATCATGTTCATATTTCAAATAAGAGTTTGCGCTTTCTTTTTAAGACGTCTGCAAAGCGGGATTAACCTTGGTATAATTATGTGATTTTCATTGGGATTGGGCCAGTGACGATAGAACATCGTCAGATGATCCGATGCATGCGAACTCAATTCCACGTGCCTTGATTGGACGGTGCCGGCCACATGCACTAAGTTCTCTGTTTCCATACAACCGTTGACATGCTCATGGGCTCTTTTAATTCTCGGTGAGAAAAGCGGCGAGTGGCGAATTGCGAACTCGTGCTCGTCAAAAGAAAGATGGCATTTCAAATTATTTGGCCAACCGCTTGGGTTCGGTATGTGTTCATGGGTCCAAGCCGTGAATCGGTGAGAAGATCAATCAGGATGCTTGGATTTGGCCGAACTGCTCAACAACCCACCTGTCGTTCCGCGTGCCTTTGGTCAATGAAATTATCCCTTTCTTTTTCCATACATCACCCGGGATTTTGACCGGGAAATGCGTTGTTTATGTGCACGCGACCGGGATATCCCGATGTATTTTCTCAACGAGGATTCCATTGACTATCTCCTTCTTCTTTTTTCTCGGATGTCAATTGGGGATTTTGACTTGATTTCCTCTTTGATTTTTCCTCTCGATACGAAATTGTCTTTTGCGCCGGCAAACGACTGTCGGGATTTTATTTTAGATTTTTTTTTTGTTTGCATCTATTTTGATGCTAGACGACAACGCCAATTTGCGTTGGTCAAAATGCATCTTTGACTTGGCCGATTCCTCTACTAAATGTCCAAGACCAATCTGCAAAGCTGACTAGCCTGAGTGACATGTTCGTTCTTGGAAGGATCGAGTCCATTTTGTAACAGCTAACAGGTCATGCGAGCATCACAAACCGTGTCATTGATTAATGCGTCATGCGACTACCGATCAAAGTTCGCCATCTTTGCTCGACTATTCGTTGGCTTTGTTAAACGATTGTGGATTATGATTAATCGTTATACAATGTTTTATGTCTGGTGATGATCTAGTGAGGTTTAGAGGTGCATAGTGCGTGAGCTTATGATAATTAAAGCTTTGAATTACGTGAGGTTATTTTACATATATGATCATAAAAGTAAAAACCCACTTTTAATCCCTTATAGCTCTACTTTTTTTCCAATTAAGTCGTTGAAATTTCAATTTGCATAAACAAATCCTTGAAGTTTTACAACTTCTCTCATCTCATAATCCAAATTATGACTTAATTGGAGCTCGACTTATTCAAATTAATGTGTCGCGAGAGTTTGATGAGGATTAACCTTTTGCCGAATACAAACGCTACAATCGAGCTTCTCACGTCAAAATCCTCCTGGATTTAACAAATCGTTAACTCCAGTCAACCGGATTTGCAGCGGGAGGGACCTGATTGGAGAAGTTATGCAAATTTAAGGATTTAATTAGACATGTTAAAAGTTTGAGGACTTGATTGGAAAAATTGCATAACTTCATGGACCAAAAGTGAGATTTACCCATCGTAAACCCAAAACTTGAAAGGAATAGGCCTCTGCTGCTCCTTTCTTAGGTCCGACTTACCTAAGATTTTATGTATCAATCACGGTAGCCATGCGTCGGCTCGTTCCGTCTCGAAAGATGACCAGTGGTCATGGTTGTCCTCTTAATAAGAGTTTGCGCTTTCTTTAAGATATTTGAGAAATAAGGTTAACCTTGTATGAAGGCACAAATGTGTTATCTTCATTGGGATTGAGCCATTGATGATAAAACATCATTAGATGATCTGATGCACGTGATCAGGTGTTGGGTACAAGCACTAGATACTCCGTTCCGATATAACTGTTAAAGCGCTATATGTATTCGTGAGTTCCTTATTATGGTTGGTTGGGAAAAAACAGCGAATGACGTAATGCGAACTCGTGATCCCCGAAAGGAATATTGTACTTCAAATCATATGTCTAACAACTCAGGTCGATATGTCTCTGCAGGCTCGCCCCCGAGTGCCATGTGGAGTCCTGGCGAGAAGATCAATCGGAGTGTTTGGATTTGGCCAACCTGTTCAACTACCCACCTGCTGTTGTCCAGTGTGCTTTGGTCAACGTTCCATATCGTTTTTCCATACATCGCACGTGATTTTCACTGGAAACGCATTGTCTACATATGTCTCGTGCATAATAAAACGTTTTGTGCTTGATTTTTTTTTTCTTTGGTTTCATTTCCACGAGAAACTCTCCTTTTGCGTCGGCGGGCGACTCTCGGATTTTTGTCTTGGTTTATTTTGCATCTACTATGAGTCTAGACGACGATGTCAACGTGCTTCCTTCTTGATGATGCTTCTTCCTCTGGGTTTTGGCTTGGCCATTCCTCTCTGAATTTTTAAAGGCCAAATACAATTTTGTCTATGACATATGAGCATCACGCACCACGTCATTGTTTAGTATGCGGGGTAACCACCGACAACAACTTGCCATCTACGCTCGCATGGCTTTGTTTTATTCAAGTTTTTGAGTGTTGACCCCATTATATATTAAGCAATTATAAGTCATAATTATAAGTTATGTACCATGTCGCATGATGATCTAATAAGGCTTGGAGGTGCACAATGCGTGAACTTATGATGATTAGTAGTTATGATAATCAAAACTCGAATAACGAAATTTCTCACTACAAACATCACACTCGAGCTCCTTACCAAAAAAAAAACATCACACTTGAGCACCACCGGCCGTGGTGGTTTCACTAGCTAAGACTTTACCGATCCTCAACGAAGAAGTGAAGGGTTCAAAACCCAAGAGAGGCGCTAGGTGTATTAAGTGTGACTCGGGGTAGTGGGTCCTCCCGCTTAAGTGTGTCACCAGGGGTTTATGGCGCATTTGTCGGTATGTGGGATTCTTCCAAAGACAAAAAAAAAAAAAAAAAATCACACTCGAGCTTCCCAAAGTCAAAAATTTTCCAAGCTCAGTGGATTAGTTAACTCCAGATACCTGGATTTGGAGCGAGAGGGACTTGGTCAGAGAGGTTTTGCAAGTGTAAGGATTTGATTACACAGATCAAAAGTTCGAGGACTTGATTGGAAAAATCGCACAAATTCATGGACCCAAAGTGGGATTTTCTACCCATCTCAAAACCAAAACTCGAAACGAATGGGCCTCCGCCCTTTCCTTTCTTAGGCCCGACTTGCCCAGGCCCAATTAAATATAAAGAGAGTCGACACAAAGCCCAGCCCAGCCCAACTTCAATCGACGACTCCCGTGGCGAGTCGACGGAATTACCCCCGAGTCCATGTTATATTCCCAACCCGCCCCGTCTCCGCCACTGTATCGCAGCAGGCACCAGCTAAAAAACCGCCGACTTGCGCCCAGCAGCCGCGAGCCCGCCGCCGCCGCCGCCCCCCCTTCCTCTCTCGTTCGTCCGCCGCGAACTTCGAGCCTGCGCTGCAATGGCGAAAGGCGACGACGCGGTCCAGAGGAAGAAGAACAAGACCAACCGGAAGAAGCTCCAGAAGAAGCAGGACTCGTCGACCGTCTCCGCCCGCGTCGCCGCCATCATCGCCGCCAAGAAGCGGCGCAAGTCCGGCAAGCGCCGCATCTGCCAGGTAGAAAACTCGATTTCTCACGATCCCGCGACGCTCCTCCTATGCTATCTGTTCGGTCGAATACTTCGAGAACGGAGGAGTTTGCTTTTCGAGCGCGCGAACTTTGTTTCCTCGAAACGTTGTTTCTCTTTTTCTTATGGGAGCGAGTTTTGTTGCTCGAGGATGCTTCGCGATTATTAGATGCGAGTGTCGATATCGCGGCGAATGGATGACTGCGCTTGCGTTGGTTTCGCTGCGGAAATTGTGAATTTAGCGTAGTATTCAGAAGAGCTAGGTGATGATTCTGATGGTTGTTAATGAGTTCGATTCGATTTGGATATCTAGGTTTTCTGAGCTGCTGTGCTCTTCTAGCTGCAGTCGAAAAGGTAGTGCGCGAAATGTTGGGGGCTTTTACAAAGTTTCAGTTTGTTTCTACTATCATGTGCTTTTTCTTTGAGACTCGAGAATGATTTGACCTCATCTATCGAGCTTTTTCCCACCGATGCATATTGACTTCCGAGTCATGTAATCCTCGTTTGATAAAACTCAGTAAGCCATGAGGAATATGAAAATATGTTGGCTCTTTTCGTTTTAAATTCTCGTGACTGAGCAACTTTTTCTTTCGTAATGTTGCTGTTCATGCTTATTGTTGCGTTGGTAATGTTGATTGATTCCTGAACTGGTAAAAAAAATTTTGTTGTGCCGTCATGGTGAGACAGGGTATGTGTTTCAGTCTTCCTACTCCAGATAATCCATTCAATGACCAACATGGTAAGGACGGTTTCAGTAAAGATATCAAAAATGGAAAGAGCGCTAAATCAAGGAAAGCAGCTTCGGAAAGGAATGATAATGGTGCTGATCCTGTACTAACTACGGGAAATAACGCAAAACGTCTCAAGAAAGAGCAGGAGAGAGACCTAACTTCTGATGGTAAGCCTATGAAAAGATGTAATACAGATGGCAAGGTGATTAAGAAGAACGATTCTCAAGGCCAACAAGGTCATGCTTGGCAGAACTCTTGCTCGTCTAAGTTTCTTACGCTGTGCCTGAAGACGTTGGAGGATGCATTGTGGCATGAAAATGCTCAGAATGGTGACACAATCAACCCTTTGTTTGTTAATGCCTGGGGAATCGAATTCTGGAAACTTTATGCATCTGGCAAAGATATTCTAGAGACGAGTGGTGTTTGTTCTTCGGCTAAACAAATTGCCTGGATTGTGTCCATTGCTGCTGATACTTTTGCAAGGAAGGAGAAAGAAGGTCTATCCTTAACCTGCCCTTTCCTTTTATATCTTGTGCCAACAGCTGAGAAAGCTGCTGAGGTGAGTGTTTTTTTCTTTCATTTACTTCTGCTCAAGTTTAATTTACTTTATTTTCCCTGCTTGAAATGACAACAGACAAGCTAATGTTTTTAACTGTCTGTTCGTAAACCTGAAAAATCAGGTTTTTCTCGAATGGTCATATGAAATATCTTCTTATTTTCTATGATTAAACTTCACTGGTTAATTGTTAGAAAATTAGAAGCTGCAGATTACACCATTCTCATTTCCTGATGTTGACTATTCCTTCATGGTTAGGTACGTGCTATTTGCAAGCCCTTAAAGGCTCTTGGTATACATACTGTGAGTATACATTGCGGCACCTCTATAGATCATCAAATTCACGGGTACTTTTTTCTCTTAACATGGTTTCGAAATTACTAGTCCTATTTGAAAGTTATGCTGTATCACAAAATCCAATGTGATGTATGAAATGGATGGTCGATATACGTGTGTTGTGAAGAAGAGTTCTGTTCTTCCATTTCTCTACTGAAAATAACTTTTTTTAACAGGTTGACAAGCTGTGAGCCTGAGTTTCTTGTGTCAACACCTGAGAGACTTTTGGAGCTTATTACCTTGAAGGCCATTGATATATCTCAAACCTCCTTGCTGGTACAAAGTCCACTTCTATCATTCCCTACCCCCAAACCAACCCCCAAATAAAAGAAGAAGAAGAATAAACAAGGAACAAAATTTTGCTTTTGGTGGTTCCTCTCATAAAAGCTTTTATGTTGCATGTCGTGAGGACCTTTCTGATCTTCTTGGTTATTATGCCTTCACACAAGTTTTAGCTGCTTGATCTCTGGTATATGTGTATTTTCTGTTGCTTCCTTTTCATGGAAGTTGAATATATCCCTGTAGTCCTTCAACTACAAGTTGCCTTAATTTTCTTGTTACATTTTTTTTATAAAGAAATTACTCTCTTACCTTTTGAGCAGGTTGTTGACGGGGTCAAAACTCTTTCCGAAGGTGCTTATCTTGATGTGATCAAATCTGTGAGACAATTCATTTCTGGAAATCCTCGGACAGTGGTTTTCAATGATTGCCTTGATGGTCCATGCACTGCAACTTTGCAAAATCTTATGAATGGACCTATTGAAAGATTGTCTCTTAATGATACCATCACTCCGTGCATCGTCCAGTCTGCAAACATCTGCACCTCAGAAGGAGAAAAGCCATTAAAGGTTTGTGCAGCTTGAAGTTTGAACATCTTTTGCATGAGATGCTGCTTTTCTCTAGGACTTGTGAAGTGATTGTGTTAGGAAGTCATACTAATGTGTTGTGTACGCTTGATATATGCCAATGATAATGGTCCATTTTATGGTCGCTTTTATGGCGTACCTTTTCAACTGAAATTACTATCGTAAAGGAGTGCTATGCCTAAGGGTGGAGTGTTGATAATAATGATAGCCTGTTTACAGGTAGTTCTCAAATTAGGAGTTGATCACTTTGCTAGGAAAAGGAAGACAAAAGAAGAGAGGACTTTCAAGATCAAAGTTTGAGATCCTCTGAAACATTTTGTACTAATTTAGTTGCTCAAATTTCCATATGATGGCAAAATATTGGCTACTAAATGTCATCCATGTCATCTTTTCTTTTTCCATTTATTCTGAAGAATTTAATCCTTTGGCTATCTATAGAAGGAAGTGCGGAGCTTTTGCTCTTATGGTTTTCATCTAGAAACGGGCTAGCTATAGGTTAGTTTTCTTCACTGATCCATTATGTCAGCACCTTTACCTTGAGTTTCAGCTTAGAAAAGTATTGTATGCTGTTGGGAATGATAACAAGCTTGAAAAATTAGTTGGAGCAACTTGAAGTGAAAAGTTTTATGATCTCAAGCCATCTAATATGTGTAACATCATAATTTGAAGAAAGGTAAGTTGACATGCCCTTTGGCCAATTGCCCTTGAGTGTATACTTCTATGGCATGAGTGTCTTCCATAGTGCGGATGGAGACTAATGATTTCCACGCTAACAACTGACTAATGTGTAAACATATGAAGCCGGGTTTATAACTAAACTCAATTTTTTCATTTAAGTAATTTTCGCATGTCAATTTATGCATGGACTCTTTTTTAGAGTTCTATGGATCTTTTCTTAGTTTGGCTTTATGTGAATTCTAGCAGCAAGAGGAAGCCTGTAATTCCTGTCGTCTCAATTGAGCAACTCGTGACTGTTGATGCAGGACACTTTGAGGTGGTAGTATTGCCCGACGTTGTGCCATTGATTGATACTTTTGTCAGTGTTTTGACGAGAATGGCTCTAACTTCTGTCAACGGGATGTTTCACAGTTTCCTCATGGAAGAAAATGCACTGACTCTTGGAACCATTGATCAAAATGCTTGAGCAGTTTTGTCAAGTTGTACCCGAAACCTTGAGAGACTTGGGCTCTATTGTCTTCAAGAATGGATGAGTAGAGTCAGTTCCAACCTTCAAACCTTTATGTACTGTCATATCTTGATTTTCATATGCAGCTTGATGAATTGAGAAGCACACATCAAATTAGTTTCTTTTTTTTTTTTTTGGGGGGGCGGGGGGTGGCTTGGGTTCATGTGAGGCACATCATTGTAACTGTAAACCATACGACCAATTCGTTCGATTTTTACTTTTTACTATTTATTGAAGCGCGTTCTGATTGAACTTGACACCAAGCTGGTGAAATGTGTTCTTGAAAGAAATACTTATCCTTGGATTCTTGCATTGTATTTCTTGAAACGGTTCGGCCATCGTTCTAGTGGCCGCATTGGACGAGCGAGTGAAAAGAGAAGAAGAGAGATGACAACCGAGGCGATAACACTGAATTGGGCCAGTAAATTGAGTGAACCACATGAATGAATTTGAGCTAATAAAAGGAGCTTGGATAGTTTGGTGAAGTGCCCTGAAAGTCGACATGAATGATGAGTTTTAGCCCTTATAACCCTTGAAGCGCACCTTAAAAAGGCTGTCTTGGTCGCGTATGGTGTGACCAGATATAATCAAAAGCCCCTCATTCTTTCTCCGTTGTGGAAGGACGGGGGAGACACACCTCGCCTGTTCTAAACGGCCTGCCCATGCAGTTGATCCGTTCATGTCATCGAGTTGTACAGAGGGTCGGCGTATTCTTTTCCCAATTTGTAGTGTTTTTTTTTTTTTTTTTGTTATGAGGAAGTATCAAGAAATTTGTGGCAACACATTCTTCAGTTGAAACCCATGGTAACGTGTGGATTCCAAGTACCAAAAAATGACCAGATCCAGTAGATTTTGACTTCGAGAAAGCATCTTAGCCCACGGAATAAGCGGCTTTAATGAAAATTCTAGAGCATTCAGGTTATTTATCCCTTTCTCTTCATTAGGGAAAATGTATCTAGAGCAATTGAATTATGACCAAAAATTTGCCTAGCAAAAGTATCATGAAGAGCGTTTTGCACGAATTTGATCCAAATCTGTAATGACCTGGTCCGATGAGAGCAGGGAATGGTTGCCGTGGCTAGATGACTTGGATAAGGAGTGATTCCGAGCAAGCTTTTAGGATAGCGAAGAGGGGAAGAGTGAATCGAACTGTGGAGTGAATAGGGGAAAAGCAATTTTAGAATATATATATGAAAACTCGAATTAACTCACGAAGGCACTTTTTGACATAATGACAAACTTTGCTTTGAAACTCCAAAGTTAAACAAGCACAAATTAAAACACTATTAGAATTGATGACCTCTTAGAAAAGTGTTTGCATGTATGCCAAAGGACAAAACTGTGAAGCTTCACATGGAACAGGTCAAAGAGGAGAATATCTCAAATGAGTTAATATGAGAACGTCATGTAATCATTCCACATTATTCTGAGCACCATTCCACCTCATTCTCCATCTAATACTTCATTGCAAAATTGAATTTTAACGGTTGGCTCAAACGGTCCTCTTGCTCGCTGCCCAAATTACAACGCCTTTGATGCCTATATAGCCATTCCCCTCTCGCTTGCATTTGCATGACCATTCGGAAAATCGTCTCGTGCTTATTTCAGTCGAAAATTGACCATTGAAGACTCATTCTCTCTGATACTAGAAAACTCTATTCCAATATGTAAGATCAACGAAAAACCAGCAATGTCGGATCATTTCACTCGAAGATGAACAACAATAATGAAGACCCGTTGAGACCATACGAGGGCTATTTGCTTTCAGTCCAACCTTCGATCGGCTCACGACGACGACCATTCAAGCACCTAGCTAGACCGAGACGGATGTACAAACTGGGATGTACAAACTCCCCCTTTCTCTCTGTCTCTCTGGATCTCAAGTTGGGTTTCTGTTCTAGTGGGTGTTGTTGTGATCAGACATCATGTGGCTCTCAGCTTTTTTCTTTTTTTGGCAATCCTGAGTTATCATGCAAAATTCACGTATACTTCTTCCATAAGGCCTCGCGTTTACTTTCTTTGCTTTTGTTCTTGCTTATTCCCCTCACTCTACCAGTCCAGCTCTTGCCCATTTGTCCAAACGTAACTCAGAAGCAAAAATCACTCCAGCTACACCACCACAAAGCCAAAAAAGGAGGAGGAGAAAATAGAAAAACAGCATTGTTTTCGGGGGTACAGAATCCAGCACTTCATTATATAAGTGCTGACATACCTCACCATTCTCTTTGTCCATCAAAGTATATCCCGCTTCTTCGCGCTCTCTCCCCTGAGCAGCTCAGATATATCGTGATGGACCGCCTCTCATCACCGCCGATATTTTCAGTCCCAGAAGACATCTCGGACCTAATCAGGCTGGTCTGGCAACAGGCTAGACAACCTCTGATAGTTCCATTGCTGAAGGTCTTGGTGGCGGTGTGCTTGGTGATGTCGACAATGCTGTTTGTGGAGAGAGTTTACATGGGGATCGTTATCTTCTTCATCAAGCTGCTTCGGCGGCAACCCGAGAAGCAGTACAAGTGGGAGGCGATGGGGGAGGACATCGAGGCTGGGAGCTTGGCTTATCCCATGGTGCTAGTGCAAATCCCCATGTACAACGAGAAAGAGGTATGCGACAAATTCCTTTTCGTTGGATCTCTTTATTTTCTTCTTGTAATGATTCAACCTTCCCTCAAATTTTCTGATGTGTGTCCATAAAGAGAAGTTCTTTTTCATGCGAATTTAAGGCCTTGAAGCCTTGTCGCTACTTTCCAATCTCTCCATGCATACATGATTAATGCTTGCTCTGCAAAAGAATTAGTGTCTGGTTTAAATGGTTTATTTTAATGATTAATAGTTGGTTTTCTTGACAGGTTTACCAGCTATCCATTGGAGCTGCATGCGGGCTTTCATGGCCGGCTGATCGGATCATAATACAAGTTCTCGACGATTCAACGGACCCGACAATTAAGGTCCTGCTAGGCTAATAAGCAACTCATTCTTTCATCAACTGCTGTTCTTATTTTCTTTTGGGTTTATTTGAGCACGACGGTGACCAGTTATCCTACAAGAATGTTCACAAAAAGGCTCCAGAGACTCCACAAAATATGTGTCGATTCATATGGCCCTGGTCCTTCCACTTGATGTATTGCACATTTACCTCAAAATTGCCCCTATCCCCAATTAATAGTAAAAAAAGAGTCATGTTGTTACAAGTAAATATGCTTAATTTCCCACAATCAAAGAGATGAAAGATCATTTAAGTTTTTTTCCAGTACTGATCCTGCATGGGCCCCAAAAAAGTTGTTCTGAATTAGATCCTGAAATTATATCGTCGATCTACTTCGCCAAAAGCAAAATGACGCCTTTCGTGATTGGTTGACATCTGAGTTTTGTTTTTCGCCTTTTTGGTTAAACTAAAAACTGTGCAGGAGTTAAAGAAATTAGAGTGCCAAAGATGGGCGAGCAAAGGCATCAACATAAAGTATGAGATTCGAGACAACAGGAAAGGGTACAAAGCCGGGGCGCTCAAAGAAGGCATGAAGCACAGCTATGTCAAACAATGTGACTACGTCGCCATCTTCGATGCTGATTTCCAACCTGAGCCTGATTTTCTGTGGCGAACCATACCTTTCTTAGTCCATAACCCTGAAATCGGGCTTGTCCAAGCTCGGTGGAAGTTTGGTAGGCTACGCATTTTCTCTTCTTTCTTGATGTCTCTTGCCCATGAATGGCTATGTACGTACATGAATGCAGTTGGTGACTTATGCATCGGAAGTAACATTGATGTCATAGCCATCGTCACTGATTAGTCATCGAAGAAAGGATAGTTTATGTAAAAGTGACCTTTGAAGCAAATATATTCAATAACAAGAAAAAGTAGACTTTTAAGACAGCATGATTGAGAACTTGTTCTTCCAGAGAAAGCTTTGCCGCACAGATAGACCAATAGTAGAGGAACAGAGAAGGATAGCCTTGAGTTAACAGATCTCACGTCATTATGCTAGTATGAAATCGATTTTTCGCCTCTTATCATTTCACTGCTTTGCGGCTGACAGTGTTCTCTTCTTCCTCTCAAACAACTTTTCACTCCATAGCAATAAGGGCTATTACATTACATGAATACATTTCGTCCAACTCTGCAACATTTGATGGATTTGTAATGGCGACATTATTCTTGATGGTGTTGCAGTGAATTCTGATGAATGCTTAATGACAAGGATGCAAGAAATGTCACTGGACTACCATTTTACTGTGGAACAGGAAGTGGGCTCTGCAACCTATGCCTTCTTCGGCTTCAACGGTTAGTCCATTTTTAAGTTGGCATTATGTAACCTCTAATGGAAATGCATCGCGTTATTGTAGTTTGTAGTGTTGGTTTTAGTATTAAGCTATCTGGTCTTAAGTTTTGAGATATTTGACTGCGCCGTAAATCCAGGGACAGCGGGCGTGTGGAGGATCTCCGCTCTGAATGAGGCCGGAGGATGGAAAGACAGAACGACGGTCGAGGACATGGATTTGGCTGTGCGGGCTAGTCTCAAAGGATGGAAATTCGTCTATGTCAGTGACCTCAAGGTGCCATTTCGCCAGTAATTAAGCATTTATTTGGGAGATCATCCAGAAAATTTTAGCAGCTTACTAAAGAAGTAACAATGAGTACAATTAGTATCACTAAACAAAAGTTCTCGGTAAAAATTTCACAATGAGGAGCAAATAGGGTCAGGTTTTTCATTTGGGGTAGTGAAAAATAGTGGATGAGTGACTTGCTATTAAGGGGATCATCAGTGCAATCCATTTTGTCCAAAAACCGTACTGAAATTGGAGAACTTTCTGGTATATTGGCACAAGAAAAGCACGAGAGAGCAAATGATTTCGAATTGTCCATCTGGTGGCTGTCACTGCACTGTATGCTGGGCCACAATGAGTGACCTGCTCACTGCTTGAACAAGCAAACCATACGCATCTGGGGAGTGTTTTCCAAGCAAATTCTATTGCTGTCATAACGAAAACCATGTGCATCTTTCACACCTTTTTACTTTCCGTTTCTGGACCGCACTGTTCTGTCTACATCTATCATTCAATTATCCCCATACAAGGAACTTAAATTGGGTTCGTTTACAGTTAATTTCGTCCGTTCAGCATGAGTCACCCACTAATTTTGTCTCGAGTTCACAGCAAGATTGTTATCATAGTTGATTTTTCGACTCCAGGTGAAGAGTGAATTGCCAAGTACCTTCAAGGCATACCGCTACCAGCAGCACCGGTGGTCTTGCGGCCCCGCCAATCTCTTCCGGAAAATGGCGGCGGAAATCATCCAGAACAAGGTTAAGTTTTACACGCCTTCCTTAATTTTTTGATCCGAGGGTTCGCTATGAATGACTTAATTAAGACTTGCTGCTTTTTTCTTTTCTGCTTTCGCAGAAAGTGTCCATGTGGAAGAAGCTCTACGTGATATACAGCTTTTTCTTCGTCCGGAAGATCGTGGCCCACGTCATCACGTTCGTGTTCTATTGCATCGTCATGCCAGCGACCGTGCTAGTTCCAGAAGTAGAAGTCCCCAAATGGGGGGCCGTTTATATCCCCTGCACTGTTACTCTCCTCAATTCAGTCGGTACTCCAAGGTCACTACTACCTTCATTGGTTTTGCGCATTAGTATTAGATCCAAGCTCGACGAAACCATTAGACAACTGTGATGCTAGACGCTGCGAAACAACATCCGGCTGTCGACTTTATGGCCTTTACATCAGCGCACGATCGATTATTCCATCAATTAGATAAATCGAGTTCGAGAACGTGACGGATGTGCACAATACGTTTGGCAGGTCACTCCATCTGCTGGTGTTCTGGGTCCTGTTCGAGAACGTGATGGCGTTGCACCGGACCAAGGCGACCTTCATCGGGCTGCTGGAGGCAGGCCGAGTGAACGAGTGGGTCGTCACCCAGAAGCTAGGCGACGCCCTCAGGATGAAGCCGGGGAAAGCTCACCGGAGGCTTCGCATATGGATCGGACAAAGGTGACAACTTCACCGGCCATACCACCCCAAGAGCCAAAACCCATTTATATACATCAGTAGATATTTGAGTAACATCTTGTTCATTATTCATTCATCTTGTTCTTTGGTGATTGAGCAGAGTCCATGTGGTGGAGCTTTGCGTTGGCGCCTATCTCTTCGTCTGCGGGTGCTACGACTTGGCTCACGGCAAGAACCGCTACTTCCTCTTCCTCTTCCTGCAGTCCTTCGCCTTCTTTGTTGCTGGGATTGGCCATGTGGGCACGTTCGTTCCCAGCTCTTAGCCTTACCACAAAGAATAAAATTTAAATACAAAAAACGATATCGTCGTCGTCGTCATGATTATTATCATTATTACAATTTATAGTTATTATTCATTTGGAGGGGTTTTTCCTCTCAAACTGTTGTATTCTAAATGTGATTAAGACGAGGAAGGGACACTGCCATTCCATTCTTTTTGTGTAGAGCACAAAGATGCTGCTATTGTACTCTGTTGATCTACAAAGGCAAAGTAAATTACCATTATTCTGCTATTACTTATCAGAAATTATATACGAGTCATGTCAAACGCTTTTGGCTCAAATCATATGTTTTTGTCAATTCATTAAATCATTCGATTTTTTGTCAAATATCATCAGTTTATCGAATCGCCAACATGGCAAGAATGGGTGTGCAATTCTAATGTGATCAGCCAACGTCATATTTAATACACAAATGTCACTGAAAATGATAATTGAGCAAGCCCTAGCTAAACTTGAAAGATGAGGTAAGTCTTAACTTTGTTACCATGCCTATCCATAACAAAAAAACAAACTATAGAGAATTTATGACATATGGTGTTGCCAAAATTAATTTGCCTAATTATGATCAATTGACTAATCATCGAGTACTATTGAAGAAAAGCTTGCGGTTTTCAATTTGGATATATTTTACATCATCTAATATCCATTTTCAACAAGGAAAAAGTTACTATATTGCTAGATAATACAATTCCGAGCATCAAACGCGGACTTGGCTCTCGCCGTTTCGGCAGCGATAGTACGAGCGTCTCTCCGAACGCCTACTTCTCCGGCTCGCCGCCGCGGCCGCCGCCTTCTCTTCATTCTTCCGCCTTCCGTTTCGACGTGCAGCAACCTTCGCGGAGCTCCAGGTATTCGATTAGATTACTCTCCGGCTTCCGGTCCCTCTTCCCCTGTTTTCGATTGATTTCCGGCGAAATTGAGCTTCGGGAAGGTTTCGCAATGAATTCGATCGGGGCTTGAATGATGGGAGCTTGATACGCGATTGCGAGGCGCTCTAGGGTTCGTCTGGTTTTGGTCGTGTTCTCTCGATGTTTCGCCGTCGCGATGTGCTTTTTGCGCGTGCGTTTCGATTGCTTTTGTTTTTTCAGTATTCGAAATGATTGACCTTCTGTGCAGCAGATAAGTGAACAGAAGGAGAAGAAAAAAGGGTGTATGATGTCTAACAAGCGCCAGTTTTCTGTTTTTTTTTTTTTTTTTTTTTTTTTTTGGTTGCGCAGTTCGAATTGATTTGGACGAATTTAGAGTGCTGCGGGTAGGAAGCGGAACCGATGCTTTCCGGAGTCAAATTCGTTCCTCGTGACCAGATTGATGAGGTCTTTGCCTTGCTATCCTTTTGATTTCTTTTTTTCTTGATTTTTGAGTTTCGGTGTTTTGTGCCTAGAAGGAGACTGATTGTTTGTCGTTGTCATCTGTTTTATTGGCAATTTGCAGCAGAGGCGAGGTGAAAGCTCGGATTCTGGAGCTGGGGGTCGGGGGAGATCCGGCGGTCGGAAGGAGAAATATAGTAGAAAGAAGAAAGGTTCTCGATACGAGAGTTCAGATGATGAGGAGCTCCAGCAAATAAGGAAGGCGCCTAGGAGGAAGAAGTGGTACTCATCCGAGGAGTATTCGTCTTCTCGTTCAAGCGGAAGTGACGATGACGACTCCCCACGAGATGAAAGAAGGCATCGTGACCGTAAAAAGAAGAAGAGGAAGAGTGATGCTAAAGAATCGGATGGTGGGTCCAGAAGGAAGAGGAAAAGCAAAAGTGGTAGGAAGAATTCTGAGGATCTTTCTTCTCCTTCAGGTTCTGAAAAATCTGATAGCTTTGAGGGTGATGCTAGGAAAGAGAAACATCAGAAAGGTAGTAAGAAAGATGGACAGAAGAGGGGGAAGGAAGGAGCTCATCAGGGTGCGGTCGAGGGTGATTTTGATGACCAGAAAATTGTGAGGAGAGAAATGGGTTTAGAATGGATGCTGAGGCCTGAACAAAAGACCGAGAGAAGCCCACCAATAAGTGTTGATAAAGTGCCATTGGAAACTGAAAATGAAGAGGTACCTGAAACAGATTTTAACCTACTGTCTAAATTAAGAGTAGTGTGGGTTGCCTCATCTATAGAACTTAGCTATCTGCATTTCCACCATAATATTGCAACATTTGTATTGACCGTTTTCTTCAACCTGACCATAATCCACATTCGGCATCTCTTAAACACTGCCCTTAACATGTAATGCTCGGTTTGCATGAGAAACATTGAATGTGAAGGGCACCACATCCAACAGATAACTGGAGACTAGAGCACGATGCCATGAAAATAGACAGAATAACAATTTGACGGGGTATAAAGAATTGCACTTTTGCTTGTGCTTTGTTACCATGAGCCTGTCCTTGATACCATTTGATTTAACCATTTTCCAAATTAATGTTAGGAAATGGGCCACAGTGTCTATCCAGCCTAACTATTTAGAATTTCTGCCCTTTGTAATTCTATCGCTTTTGGTTTGTCCTGAGGAGGGCAGGAAATGACTTGATCATGAGAAGTTCTTTGTAAGTGAGAATCATCAATTGGCTGGGTAGAAGAATTTCAGTTTAATTTGGAATGAGCTTCGGTTTATTCTACAGCAATCGAACATTCACTAGCGGGGATGGTCCAGCATATTGCATTGCCTCCCTCTTCTTTTGCTCTCCTTTATCATTTTAGAAGGTGGTTCTTTGTTCTGATATATGGGTGTTTTATAGATTGTGGTAATGCAATTCTATTTATTTTTCAGTTGGTTGTTCATTTAGATCCTATTCATTTTGCAATGACGAACCCACTTATGCATTTGTCTATTTATCTGATGCATCTGTTCACTTGTTACCTGGGTATGCTGGTTAAAGTTTTTATTTTCTAATGCGTACGATTTTGCTGCTTCACCAGGCAATGAAGGTAAATCCAAGGGAGTTAAATCCCTTTTTTAAGAATAATGGAAGTGGTTATCCAGAAGAAGATGGACCAAAATCTGGTGGAGACCGGCTTATGCCTTCAACAGTTGTCGGGGATGGAGGTGCGAGTTGGAGGCTGAAAGCCTTAAAACGAGCGAAAGAGCAGGCAGCTAGGGACGGACGAAATATTGGGGAGGTATTTACCTGTTGCAAGCATACGTCTTAACTTTAGAAACAAGTTTTGGACTTCTCATCCAATTTCATGGTGCAGGTTGTGGCCGAACGTTGGGGGTCCCTGGGTCATCTGGCGGTTTCTGCTGCATCTCATAGAGCTGCTCCTTCTCGTGCTCATTTGGATTCTATAAGAAACCGAAGGAGAGGGTTAATGGAAGAGCAACAAACAGCTGGTCAGGATGAAGAAGATGGCCACACTAAGAAGGTATCTACCATAAATGAAGAGCAGGATTGCTTTTCCTGTTCTTCTTTTCACTATCATCTTTTTTGAATTTTCAATTTGACTTACGAGTTATAAGAGCCGTTTGAAGCATGTTAAGAACAGTTTCATAATCTGTTTTAGGGGGATTATCAGAATAAGCGAAACTATTTGAAGGATGTCTCTCTTCGCAATCCTGACATGCGGGTACCGAAAGTTGATGACTCGTTATCATGGAGAAAGCAAAGAGGTCAAAATCTATCTGCCAGGGATGCTGATGCTGAGCTCATCTCTTCTGCCATGTCCAATGTAAACAAATATTCTAATGATGGAAGCTTCTTGCATACAACTCTTGGTCAACAGAGAAACATATCTGGCGATTCTTCATCTTCACAACCTCCACATGATAGGAAAGTGGATATGTCAGAAGAAACTAAGCCTCGTGAAGTAATTACACAAGTGAATGACGGGTTAAGTGCAAACCAGTTGGCAGCTAAGGCTTTGCAGCTTCGCTTGAAAGGAAAGCATGATGAAGCTGAACAACTATTGGTTAGTTGACATTTCCAAATTCTGATAGTGTATATTCACTCTTAGCTCTTTTAACTGAATGTTGCGTATGGTCTCTTCTCTTTCTCTGTTTGCTTTTTCATTAGTATGCTCATGCAATTTTAATGTGTGGAGACAATTGTGCTGTAAAGATGTAATGACTTGGGAATCCATGGTTGCTTGCTTGATATTTGTCATGTGAGCAGGGATGGGGAGAAACGTGAATGAGTTGTGTGTCTCTCACCATGATTGTTTTATGCACAGCACTGCTTTGTGCTTGCTTTTTCTTTGAAACTAAATGTTGGAAACAGTATCCAGGACTTTTTGGACGAAAGAAGACCTAGAGACTCCTGCATGTTTATTTTCCTAATTCACTAGCAAGGACTGTCTTATGACTAACATATAAGATTGACAGCTTTCGTCCATTAATTTTCTTCTCTTCTGTTGCTTGTTACTTGAATTGTCAGATGCACGGGTGTGAAGTTCTAGAGGACTTAGTCAATGGATTGACAAGGTTGCATGTAGACTGTCTTATAACTAACATATAAGATTGACAGCTTTCATCCATTAATTTTCTTCTCTTCTTGTCAGATGGACGGGTGTGAATTTCTAGAGGACTTAGTCAATGGGTTGACAAGGTTGCATGGAGATCATCTATGATTTTTGTGTATGTACTGTGTAGTTAATAGATAATCGATTTTTGTAAATTTCCTCTTTTGCAAAGTCAATAGCCTGCAAGTCATTGCTTATTCTCAGAAAGCCTGCTGCATTCTTTCAAAGATAACTGCATGACGGTTTTTCTCATGATGAATGCGGTAACTTGTGAAATGGATTAGAAATTGTCTTGTTTTTCAATCATTTAGGGGGATCCTGATGTTTAATGTTTTTCTGTAAGTTTCATTTGAGTTCCTGCAGTTAACCAAATCATTGTTGCCATCTTGATTTTATATTAGAGTCTTCTCTAAGGTGGTTTGTTATAGTGCAGTCTGGTTAGTGGTAAACAATGACTGGATCTACTGATCTATACAATAAACATGCCTTAAGAGGGTATCAAAAGATTGCATTTCTTCTTTTTTCCCAGTCAGACCAGTGGAGACTAACGTGCATTTGTTTTTATTTTCCCTCTATGCCAGCAAGAAGTGGAGAACTTGAGAAATAAGCAGCTTACTAGTGATTCTTCACTCAAATCACAGAATAAGGAAGGCACAAACAGGTATCATGCTTTTGCCTGATCTTGGTTTGCTCTCTACTTTAAATTTGAGGTCCATCCTGCTGTCTTTCCTCTATTTTGGGTACCAAAGGAAAAGCAAAAACAAAGAGTGGTTGATGAAATTAATGGGAGTGGGATTTTATTAGCTGAAGTGGAGAAAGATTTTTTTGTCTTGCCGCCACATCTTTCTTCCTCTTTTTTCTGTATGGATATATTTTTGGTAAATCATATTTTGGATCAATTAATTCTGTCGTTCATGTATATGATTTGTCTTACCCGCTTTGATTTGTGTCCAGGAATGTTTTATATGATGTATCTCATCGGCGGAAGGAGGAGGAGGATGCTGACAGGCATCTAGCTAAAACAATAATGCAAAATAGCCGTTATAGTACTTCAGGCCAAGCGGATGATGAATATGATTTTGATGGTCCCCCAAGGAAAAGGTCTCAGAAGAAAGGGGCTAGCAATGACCAGAAGTCCACTCAGAGTAGCATTTTGGCAAAGCGCATCTTGACTCAGCAGGAGCGCTGCTTTTACTGCTTTGAGAATCCAAAAAGACCAAGACACCTAGTTGTTTCAATTGCGAACTTTACATATTTGATGTTACCACCGCAGCAACCTGTTGTGCCCGGCCATTGCTGCATAGTCACAACACAGGTGTGCTTTCCTTTGCACTTTGATCACAGTTTCTACATTTTGTTAAGATTTGGTGGTGCTTTCTATTACAATTAGAGCCTGTACATGTATTATGTGGAAATGTTGTTGCTCCTCATGGATGACGATTCATTTACCAACATGGAGCTCTAGATAGTAATCACAGAGTCCTGAATGGAATTAAAATATTGTTGCTAGTCATCAAATACAAGTCAGGTGCAATCACCTCTAGGACTTGCTTTATCAGCATTTGGGCATAGTCAGAGTAATTCATTTCATAATCCTGGTGAATTTATTGCCGGTGGATGTGTTACCTCAAATTGACCAAATCAATAATTCTCATGTATAATTTGCTAGTCAAGCTCTTTTGTTCACAGCGATTTTTTTTAATTCGAGTCCTTACTGATATATCAATATTATTTCAGCATGAATCATCCACAAGAACTGTTGATGATAATGTGTGGGAAGAGATTCGGAATTTTAAGAAGTGCCTGATTATGCTGTTTGCAAAGCAAGAGAAGGATCTTGTGTTTCTTGAGACGGTGAAGGGGTTGGCACAGCAACGACGCCATTGTTTGATCGAGTGCCTTCCGTTACCAAGAGAAGTCGCAAATGATGCTCCTCTTTACTTCAAAAAGGTAATTGACAATTGGCACGCTGCTTCTAATTATATCTGCAATGCTGTTTTGATGCTCTCTTTGTTTCTTTGCACTTGGTCCCTTTTGTATTAGACCCAGCTAGAAATCACAGGATGTAGATCTGGCTTAGAAATTCCTGTGTTTGTAAACGACCTACAGTGTTGATGAATGAAAGCATCGGTCACATATCGTCATTGAGATCAATCCAGCAAAGATCAAAGCAATTGTAGAGATGCCTCCTCCCCAGAATCTTAGGCGGTGGTATTTGAGATTGACTTGCATGTAAACCATACCTATGCTCGGAGCCTTTCTGTCCATTTTCATTCAATCCTACTTCAGTTGGGTCTCATGCTCATACTGATCCCGCTTAAAAGCTTGCACTTAATACGGATAAACTCGTGTTTCTTTGTTGCTGGGACACGGATGATAATCATCTGAGTGCTTATTCTCGTCCCTAACCATGGCTTTATTTCAGGCAATTGACGAAGCTGAAGATGAGTGGAGCCAGCACAACGCCAAGAAACTCATCGACACTAGCGTGAAGGGATTGCGGGCTTCCATTCCAAAGGACTTCCCGTACTTTCACGTGGAGTTTGGCTTGAACAGGGGCTTCGTTCACGTGATCGACGACGAGAAGGATTTCAAGAGCAGCCTCGGCCTTGACGTGATCAGGGGGATGATGCGTCTGCCCGAGGAAGACATGCACCGGCGTCGTAGGTCCGAATCCATAGACACACAGAAGCAAGCGGTCGCAAGTTTCATGCAAGATTGGGAACCATTCGACTGGACAAAACAACTAGATTAGTTAATGTTTGCCCGGAGTCTTGTGTAACATTCGGATCAAGCTGAATAGTTATGTAGTTAAGAAGCATTCTTGTTCTTATTTGTAAGATGCGATATGAGGGAAAATTCAAGTAATCTTCACGGCAACAGCTAAATAGATTGTTTAACGAAAACTGGTTTTCTTAATTGCTTAAATTAAACTGAAGACTGATTTTGGTTAGATGGGATTCACTAGCTTTAAAACCCAGGAACCTATGACTCGGGGGTTTTATTCAAAAACGAACGGATCGATGGTTTTGCCACATTTGTAAAGGCCTATTACTCGACACAAGTAGAATTTTGGACTTTGTAGTCGGGACTCATCTTCACAAAATAACTTGTTTTACATAAGATAATAGTTGGATTGATTTCAAAGCTATCATTGATCTTTGCTAGTTTAGAATTTATATTGACAATGCTAGACTTCACTTTGCACAAAAATATTATAAGATTGTTGTACTCTCATTTTGAGTTTAAAAAGTAATTGAAATTCCCCTTTGCTTAAAGATATCAGAAGAATATTGTACTCTCACTTTGAGTTTAAAAATGCATCCGAATTGAAATTTTCCTCTTAACTAGCTACGTTGACTTGGTTTGCTTATTTCAGAATCAATAGGTGCTCGAATACTAGTTTCTTTTCATTATCTCCTAGAAATTTATTTCATAGGTTTAATAATTGAATAATAATTTCAAGCGATAATCATTTATTATTCATGAATCGTGCCGAGCCTTCGAATTGAAAAAAAAAAAAAAAAAAACAAATCTGATATTTATTATATCCAGTCCACAATGTAAAAATAAAAAAAGAAGAAAGAGAAATCCGGTTTTTAAAGGCGCGAACGACTTGTGCCGAAACAACACTCGCAATGGCTCTGGAGGAGTCCACGTTCGAAACCCTCGTCCCTTCCCGCTTCGTCACCTTCACATTCCCCGATCCTCCTCCTCCCTCCGCCTCCGGCGACCGCCGCCGCCTCCTCCGTGTCGCCGTCCTCGACTCCCCCGTCCAACCATCGGCCGCCCCGCCGCTGGTCGCCGCCATGCTCGTCCCCTCCAGTCGCGAGGGCGACTGGATCTTCTCCACCGAGCCCGGCCACCTCCAGCTCCTCCTCGGCACGCCGGGCCTCTCCCGCCTCGTCCTTATCGGCGAGGATCTGGTCGACGGACGCGGCTCGGGTCTCGGATTCCGCCGGCGGACGGAATGCGATCGATCGCGTCGGGACAGTCGCGAAGAGAGCTTGAGGCCTCTGGTTTTGGCTCTGTCTCCGAGGATTTGCTTCGAAAGCGGAGTTCCGGAGGTAACGTTCTTGAGCTATGAAGACGATTTGGTTGCTAGCGTGGTGCTTGAAGTGTGCATTGGTGAGTTTGTCGGCGAAATGTTAGTCGAAGATGTGGAGATAGAGAGGGGCGGTGGTTGCGGAGAGAGAGTTTCGAAGGAGGTTGAGGTTCAAAAGAATGCCGAATTTGGTTCAGACTCAAGTCCGTATCGTACCGCGAGAGGATCGTGGTGAGACGGAGGGAGGTTTTGGAATTGAGGAAATGCAATTCAGGATTGATGCTGGAGTCTTGGTGCATCCGTATTTGGCCCCTATGGTGGCGAGCTTATCGCTGATTGGATTTCACATCGATGAACGGATTCGGAAGGGGTCGAGGCCGAAAGCATTTTGTGCTGGCGTCGGTGGTGGTGCTTTGCTTGCTTTCTTGAGGGGTCAGTTGGGTTTTGAGGTCTTGGGAGTAGATGTTGATGAGATGGTTTTGAGGGTTGCGAAACAGTATTTTGGGCTTGAAGATGGTGACTTTTTGCGTGTTGTCGTTGGGGATGCAATAGAATGGATGGAAAGAATTGCAAGCTGGAAAACCCAGGGCACTTTGGGTGCCGTGTGTAGTCATGATTTGAGTGTTGTTGATGGTATTGGTGGTAAATTTGATGTTATTATGGTGGATTTGGACTCGAGTGATGTTTGTACTGGTATGGTGGCTCCACCTTTAGAATTCGTGAGGAAGCCTGTTCTGCTGGCTGCCAGATCACTCCTTTGCGAGTTTGGAATTCTTGTAATTAATGTGATTCCTCCTGATAGGTTGTTTTATGAGACAATGATTAATGAAGTGAGGGATGTCTTTCATGATCTGTATGAAATTGATGTGGGGAATGGGGAAAATTTTGTGCTTATTGCCACAGTGGCATCTACTAGGGATTGTTCTGGGAATGATGTTTCATTTATCATGAGGTTGAACTCAGTACTTTCTGGTGCTTACATGGACTCCATTAGGAAAATCTAAAGTCCTAGGGAAATGCAAGTTTACTCTAGGAGAAAATAAGAAATTCTCAAATCATTCCCATCAAGCATAACTGGAGAAAATATTACTGTGGCTTTGGCACTCAGTAAGAGCTTAATAGTTTTTCTCAACAAATTTTGGCCTTGGTTATCATCCTTGAACCCTTATTTCCTGGGAGCTGTGGGTTCATTATTTTGGCAGTGCTAGTTCTAAGGGTTCATGAGTTTGTTGGTGCATGAGTGTGGTTTTCAGGATACCCTGAACCGACCATGACATAACTCGGAGAGGCCACTGTGGTTTCAAGATGGAGACTGATTATTAGCTATGGTGGGTGTCTCTGGACTAATGTTGTAAGACTGGCTTGCTTTTGGAAAGCTGTCTGTTGCTTGTTTTTTTGCCTGGAAAGTTCTCTCCCTGATGTGATGAACATTTGATGATCTGCAGGTTGTTACACGAAAGCCTTGGGGTAGGAATTGTTTCCATCACCGTAGATGACCAGAAGTGGGAGTTGTCATCTGGTTGGGAATGTTGAATCCGTAGAATGTAGAGCTCCATTTGGTTGTAGAGAGATGAATGGCTAGTGTCAAGCACACTTATATGGAGGTCAGCAAATGCAAAGTAACAGATGGTATTCCCTATTAGTGTTGGGAGCGCCCATTCGGAAAACAAAAGCACTGTTCGGGTTTAGCAATCCCCTTGGCAATCTACATGAGAAAGAATTCATTGATGATGAAGAAGATGCAGGGAAGACGCGGATTGATTTACTTTGATGGTTTCCTTCTGGAAGTGATGCAGTTTCTGCTTCGCTTCATTGTTAATCCAAAAAGCCTGCTGGAGTTATGGAATAGCCACTAATGGAAGTTAAATGGGGCTGTTGCTGTTCAATTGAAAGAGGAGCTTTGAGTGCCGGGAGAACGCCCTTCTTGTTGCAGTCGATAGTTGGGACATTTGGAAGGATAAGATGCAGTCGAGCTTTTGAGGATGGTGAAGCCCCCTCTCAGTCTCTATAAAAGTATGGGGGGACTGTCCAGTCGGTGTCGAAGCATCTTCTCCGATATACAGCCTTCTACCATGTTGGAGAAAGCGTTCTTGGAACATCATACTCCTATGAAACGTGCAGTCATGTTGAAGAATATGTTGATGTTTATGTATGGAAAAAGAAATGTTTTGGTGGCTTGAACATCCGGGCCAATTAGATGCTCGCTTTTGAGTCATAACGATCCGAATGTATATATTCCTGAGATCATGTCGCGTTTTCCCTCGGATCATATTTGGTCCACAACTTACTCCAAATTTCGTTCAATCCATGAAAGGTTGCACTTCACCATAGCTGCTAGCAAGGATGTAAAAATTTGCTCCAAGCCTCTCAACATATGAAGAATTAAATTCGAATGCCGTGTTGAAGCCCCAACAAATTGACCCTTCTTTCGTCGCGGCCGGAACTTCGAACTGCAGCCTTGAGTGCCATGCCTATTGCCCCGGTAAGCCCGAGAAGCGACCTTGCGGAAGATGAAAGACTTCCCCCTTCCTCTTTTCTTAAGAAGACAACCGATCGAATCATTGAGAACAAATTACGCGGCCATTTACGAAATCTTTGCTTTTTACACGGGTAGGAAGCTACCTCTTAGGGCTGTCCTCAGTAATCCCCTTGTCTAGTTTATTTTAACGCGTCGGTGCCGACACACCTGACACCCTCTAATTGGTTGTGAATATTTTTCTTCCTCACTAATTAGGGAATACCAACAATTTCACACTAAAAAAGAGCTATCCAGCTTATTTTAATATGTCGGTGCTCACACGCCTCGCATCCTTCAATTGATTGTGAATATTTTTCTTCTCTACTAACTAGGGAATACCAACGATTTCACACTAAAGATAAATTAAACGTTAGCTACTCTTACCTTCAAATCATTTCTAGACTAAGTTCTCTCTAGAGAGTTATTGAAGGTTCTCTCTAGAGAGTCATTAAATATATGGTGTAATCTATTATATTGAAAACAAGAAATCTTTGCTTTTTACAATTAAAAAAAAAAGAGTAATTATGTTTATCTTGCGATTGTACAACTTTTTTGATTTTCTCTTTTTAATATTGTCTTATATAATAAATAAATAACATATTATTCATTGCACTTTTTCATATATAATAATGAGGTCAATATCACAAAAAAACCATAAACTGATATATATATATATACGTGATAAATTTATCTCAAATAAGCAAAAGTTACAAATTAATATATTTGTGATAAATTTAGCTTTTGATATTTTTCATTAAATTTTACTATCACATTACTAAATTAAATTATATATGTGGTTGATTGGGAATATTAATTTTGACTTTTGCCCTTTTATTTATCATAAATATATCAATTTTTGGTTTTTTTTATAAAATTAACAGAATAAAAGAAAATAATTTATTACAAATATATCAATTTATAATTAAAGTAAATTTATTATGAATATATTAGTATAGTCTTTTTTGTTCAAAAAAATAATTTTTGACAAATTTTTCTTAAATATATTAGTTTAGATTTTTTTCGTGATATTAACACATAAAAATATTATTGGAAGGCTCCAAGAACTTAGAACTATAGGAATTACGGACAAATCAATTTTCGTTTAATTAACCTTTTCTTCATTTATCTTTTCCCGAGCTCGATAGACAACAGTCCCAAAACCCTTTCTCCAACAAAAACCTAAGAATCTACCCCCACCGCCAGCCTCTCCTCACCCCCGCCACCGCCACCACCTCTCTCTCTCTCTCTCTCTCTCTCTCTCTCTGCGCGCGGCGGCGGAGAGTGCACGCGCGTGCCCGGCCGCTTCCTCCGCCTCGCCAAGGTACGGCCTTTTTCCTCGCTTCACTAAGTTCCGGTCGAGACTCGGGAGTCGGTTCTCGGAAGAATCGTCGCGGAACCCGTCCGATTTGTATCGTTTTGCATCTCACCGTCTAGCTTTCGGATTTCATTGTCGAATCATTCGATCGGGATTTTTTGAAAACCCCCGCTTCCTCCGGGCCGGCGTTTTCTCCCTATTACCTCGTAAAATTGGCGAATCTTAGGTCGACCGTGTTGTTTGGTCTGCTGTAGAAGCTACCCGAGCTGCTTTTCTGTTGCTTAAACGACGCGATGGTGAGCCGCTTCGGCGCGTCGTGTGGAAAGCTTAATGCTTTTTCTTCTTTTTTTTTTTTGGTGTTGTGATTCCAGAGAATGGGGGTGAAGGCCAAGAAAGCGATGAAGAAGTCGCTGAAGAAGGCCTCCGGGCAGCCGCTTGCGCTGGTTTCGGGTAGTAAGACGGAAGATGTCGATTTCTTGGTATGCCGAAATTTGACTTCTTTTTGGTGCTTGTGCTTTGTGAGTTGGAATCTCTGGGTTTTTTTTTTTGTCGTTGAAAATGATTCCTTTTTGCGTTGAAGCCGTTGGAAGGCGGTCCGGGGCATAAGCTTCCTGTGGAGAAACCTTCCGAGAGTGCTTCATCGGTTCTTTACATTGGTCGTATACCACATGGTTTCTATGAGAAGGAAATCGAAGGTAATTCTCGCTCTTGTCTACTGTGTTGGTTTGTTTAAAGGAATTCTGTGGCTGTCGATGATGTCAGGGGGATAACTTGTTTGCGCTCATTGCTTGCTTGCTACAGGTTACTTCAGTCAGTTTGGTACTATCAAGAGGTTGAGAATTGCCAGGAACAAGAGGGTGAGGCTCTGGAAACTTGTGACCATTACTCTTTGTGAGCGAGGATAATCTAATATGTGGAGGCTTGCTCGTTTGGCATTTCTGTGATAGTTCCAAGGAGGATGCTGGCGAAAGTCTTAGGCTATCAACTTTTAGCCTTTTGATATTGTTGGAAAGCCTTTTCCGCAGTTATTTATCTACGTCCTTATGAAGACTACTTTGACATATGCTTAGTGTTTGATTTGTTTTCTTGCAGACTGGAAAGTCGAAGCATTTTGGTTTCATTCAATTTGAGTCTCCAGAGGTTTGGCTTGTCTGGACAATTACATTTATCCGGCAATGCCTTCATGGACCCATCTGAGGGATGATTTGTAAAGTTGCTTTTTTCTAATTTGCAGGTGGCAAAGATTGTTGCTGAAACAATGCATAATTATCTACTGTTTGAGCACTTATTGCAGGTTCATCTTATCCCTCCAGAGCATGTTCATCCCAAAATGTAAGTTCTGTGCACTATTTTGTTTCTGGATTCCTCTGTTTCCCTGTGTACTGTCGGCACAAATGGATGCCCATCTTTCTTGAAAGAACGTTGATCATGCGTGTTCTTTTTTGTTGGGATTTTTTCCATATTTATCACCTGCTTTCCTGTTCACGCAGATGGAAAGGTTTTAATTACCGATATAAACCCCTGGATCGAGTCCAAGTTCAGCGAAAAAACCACAACAAGGTAGCTGGAAGATTAGTTAAAAATCATGGTGTTTTCATCTTTTACAAATGAAAGTTAAGTCCAATTGGTGAATCCATCTTTGGTTCTAACTGTGCAGGAAAGAACACTGGAAGAACATAAGAAGTTGGTCGAAGGAATTATGCAACGTGATAAAAAAAGAAGGAAAAAGATAGAGGCGGCTGGTATCGATTATGAATGTCCAGATATTGTAAGAAGCAACTGCTTTTCTTTTACTTGGATATTTTAAGGGTTTCATGCTTTGGCTTCATGGTTCTTTATGATGAGTTGAGTGATTTTGCATGTATAGGCAGAAGTAGTCTCTCTCTCACTCTCTTGCACAGATTGATTGATACTTGTGTTGGTTTCATAGGATCTGCTTCTTATTGGTGTGTTCTTTTCATTTTTAGGTCGGTGACACCCAGGCAGTTCCCAAGAAGATCAGGTTTGATGAAGAGTAGCCCTGGTGCAAAACATGCTTTCTTGTTTTCTGTTTTCATTTTTCTTGTAAACGATGGAAGAGTTATAATGGTAATCTCAGCTTAATCCTTTATGTGATTGCAATTCCTTTCTACCTCGTTCTTGTTAATTCCATCGGCTTTTGGGATACGTGAGCTAGGGGGTGTTTTCTTTTTTTCTTTTTTAATGGGAAAAGCAGAAAGGTTGAAGCAAATTAAGAGATGCTTTGAGTTATATTTTCCATGCCTTCGACAGTTGAGATGCTTCAGAAGGAATAGTCCTGGAGCATCTAATTAAAGCCCCTGTTTATTAGTTCTGGCTACTTCTAAATTTCCGTTACCGTAAAATTAGGTTGGACAAGGTTTTCAAAATGTCTATACTAATTGTTGTTGAAGTATTCGACTATCAAGACATCGTCTTTTGTAGCTTAAAGCTTTTGTGTATTGACACGGTCTCAAGTGAAAACTATACAATATCAAAGCTGCAGAGTATGCTCGAATCTTCATGTTTCTAAGATTAGGATTTGGATACCACCTTTCAGTCACTAGCATTGTTAATTAAGCTCAGCAAGCATATATACCTTTGACCAATTTGCAGCGTTTTGTATCAGCGGCGAGAGTATTGGAAAATATATGATTTATGCATGTGTTATCAGATTTTCTTCATAGTAACATTCTCTCTCAAATCGCTGTCTCTGTCTCATTCAAATGGACGATCAACAGTGGATATGCGACTATCCTTTTCTGAAGCCAATTTAGGAGACTTTGAGCTTTAAACTATGCACAGCTCCTCAAGTCAAAGGGCTGTTAAGATTTCAGGTTAAAAAGCGACTTCTTATGAAGTGTTTTTGGTATTTCAAGAGCAAATTGCGTTTCACTTCGATCATTAAAGCTCGACAAGCAAACATACGAACCAGTTAACTGGTTGTCGTGTCACGCTGGTCATGCACGTTATTTTCATTTCGGCTACATGTCATGATTCACGGATTCAGTGTTGGATGATCATTCGTTAACTTGAAGCCAGTTACGAAGCAGGAAAATGCGGGGATGCGAATTAGTTATCTAATTCTTAAGAGAATCATGGCTCAATTTAATCGTCAAATTTCTAAGGCGGAATTAAAAGAACAGAAAGAAATCTAGCAATCTATCATTCAGGGTCGAACATTTGTTATGCATTGTTCATAATCCCGAACCTCTTATAACTTTTACTTGATGTTTCTGCTTCTCCTGAAGCAGTTTCATGAGGTACCCCAGATTCGTCAACCTGCATGTAGAGAATATTATGACCGAGCCTCATTTTGAATTACAGTGCACTATGTCTCGGAACAAAATCCAACCAGTCAAGATGTTATGGTATATTTGCATGAGGACTCGGTCGATTCTTACCGGTTGGATCATAAAGCTCAAATTGCCATGCGGACCAACCATCCTCCGCATAATTTAGAGCCCAGCAATGGATTCGCGGCGACAATTTGGGCCCAACCAGGCTTCCTGAACCGGAAATGGGACATATCTAGATGGTTTCTTAGCACAACACACTGGTGCATAGCTGGTGTGTAACACCAAACTATCAGTCCATCCCCCGCGATGACATCTCAGCGGCCTCGGAAGACTTCTTAGGTGGTAGCTCGAGAATACTGTGAGGACCAACCCTCTGATAATTTCATAGCTTGACAACTTCTTCATAAAGAGAAATGTCAGTTCCCCATTTTGCGGCTACTTGACAATCTTATCAGGCCGAGGGTCTGAAACATCCGCCATCGCTATCGTCTGTTCCCAAGTAGCATTATTTCGGAATATGAGGTGATATGTGACGGGGCTCGGCTCTTCTATAAGGAAGAAAGAGTTGCCATCTGTGGGAGCTTGCCTTGAGCATGAAGACAGTGGAGTGGAATCGCGAAATCAGAATGCATGAGAAGATAGGACTGACTCAGAAGCAAATGCATGAGGCAGTTTTAGCAAACTGCTGTGTCTTTGGTCCATACGCTGATCAAAAAATATCTTCGGTTTATATCTTGTCGCGGAGTGTGCTGACCGGGTCCGTCAGATCCCAATGGCGATGACCTCGCCCGGCAGAGTGGGAACGCATACAATCAAGAACTGTCATAAAGCCTGTCAAATTAGGTATATGAGAATTCTGCGTAAATATCATAATAGCAAAACGGTCATTCATTACACTAACGGTAGTGCTATCGGAAATACCACATAATAATGTCTTCTATGAACGCACCTAACACATTGAAATAGACCGTCATTTCATTTGACATCACATTCTCCGTGGCATTGTTCACCTTGTCTGCACTTCGTCTGCTAACTAAACTGTGGATGTCTTCACCAAGACACAACCTATTAGAGATAATTTAAAGATATCAAGAGATTTTCCATATCTTCCCTTATTAATACAAATCGATATCGTATCATTCTATTACCTTAAATAGTCACCTATAAATAGGCTCACGTACTCTACATCAAAATATAGTGAAATTACTCAATTTTCTTTTCTGCTTTACTCTTATCTGGGATTGTCAGTGATTAGGATGGAAAGAGAGAACAAACAGCTGATATTTGAATCCAAGGTGCAGTATTTTCCTCATGAAGGGTTCTGATGTGTAACCGGAAAAAATGGGAAAGACAGAACCCACAATAGTTAAACTGTTCCGAAACAATTTAGTTGATTCTGTCGTAGATTCAATGGTTCAGATCAACAGTTTTGCTCTTGCTTTAGTCTTCGGTATCATTTTTGAGAGATTCAGATTTACTAAAAATTAAAGTTGATCCACAACGTCTTAACAAAATTTGAGCCCGATCAAGAATTTTCAGAGTATGATGACACAGGGTCCGAACAAATCCAAGAAACTGTCCAAGTCCATGGTCTGCATAAGGGCATAACAGCGTGCTGATACTCCAGAGCTAACTGCTGCACAAGCAGGGGACCTTTCTAAACTAATGATTTGGTTGAGAAGTTGGGGAGCCCAGACTGGGGATTAAAAGTGTGTTCTGACAAGAGAAACCTTTCTGTAGAAACAAAGTGGTAGACAAGCGGAGGTTGGCAGAAGCATAAGATCCATTTAATCCTAAATGAGTATGCTGTGGAAGGGACTTTACCTAAAGTTTCGTCCTGAAGCAAAATTATGGAACCTTACTTTCCAGTAGTGAAGAAAAAGAGATGCCCATCTTTCTTGAAATAATGTTGATGATGAGTATTCTTTTCTATTGGGGTATTTTCATTTTTTACGATTGAAAGTAAGTCCCAATGGTGATTCCATCTTTGGTTATATCTGTGCAGGAAAGAACATAAGAAGTTGGTGGAAGCAATTATGAAACGTGATAAAAAGAAAAAAGGAAAACTCAGGGATGCAATACCAATGCTTCGCACGCTTGAAGCGAATTTATGAAGTATGAAAACTCGGGTGCAAGTCAGTAGTCTAATTCTTCAGATAATCAGGCTTAATCTATCATCAACTTTCAAAGCCAAGGACCCACAAACCGAAAGAACAGAAAGAAAACTAGCAATCTATCATTCAGCGTCAAATATATTCTAGCATTATTCAGAATCCTGATCCTGTTTAACTTTGACTTGATGTTGCTGTTTCTCCTGAAGTAGCTTTCTGAGGTACCACATGGTCGCCAACCTGCATGCAGGGCATAGTATGACTCGGCCTCGTTTTGAATTACAGTGCATTAAATCCCGGGACAAAAACCACCCTTAGTCAAGATCTTATGGTATATTCGCATGAAAACTAACTCGATTCTTACCGGTTGGATCAGAAACCTCAAATTCCCATGCAGACCATCCTCCGCATCATATAGACACCAGCAATCGATTTCCTGTCCAGCGTGGAATTGATTCGCGACGGCAATTTCATCCCAAGCAGATTTCTGGAACCGGAAACTGGTCATATCTGGATTGTCTTTTAATACGATGCCGCTGTGGTGTACAGCTGGTGTGTAACACCAGACCATCAGTCCATCCCTGGCGATGACATCGAGCAGTGGCCTTGGAAGATTTCTCAGGTGGTAGTTCGAATATGCGGTGAGGGCTAACCCTCTCTTAACGTCACTGCTTGTCAACTTCTTCCTGAAGAGATACTTCAGCTCCCCATTTTGCGGGTAGTTGAGAATCTTCTCAGGTTGAGGGAGGGGAACACCCGCCATCACTAGCATCTTATCTCAAGATGTATTGTCTCTGAATATGAGATGATATGTTACGAGGCTCGGCTCTTCTATAGGAAGAAAGAGTTGCCATCTGTGTGAGCTTGCATTGCGCATGAAGACAATGGAGTCGAAACACGAAATCAGAATGCATGAGAAGGTGGACGGACTCAGAAGCAAATGCATGAGGAAGTTTTAGCAACTATTCTGTCTTTGGTTTATACGCTGATCAAAGAAAATGTCTTTCGTTTATGTTCTGTCATAGAGCGGGCATGGTCCGGTCCGGTCCGGTCCGGTCCAATCTGGTCCCAGTGGCGTCATACCAGGCTAGGCAGATTGGTCCCAAGTGAGATTTTCGTGATAACTTCACATATAAAGCACAGAGAAATGTTTCCTAGAACTGTATACACTGCAAGAGATCTCACTCTCAGTTGCTTATCCACGTATGCTTAAATCTAGCAGGGTCATACATATGATCTTGAGGCTGTCTTTTGGAAAAGAGATGCTGTGGTGGTGGCAACATAAATTGATTAAAACAGTTTTTTAAAAAAATCATGTCAAATATTAGTTTGATCGGTCATAGGCATATCGCAAACTTCAACTGATTTGACTGTCAAGCATAGTTTGCTATAATTTTGAGGCAAATCTTGATTTCATTCTTGATTGGTTGGTGCAGGATATGCTACCCCGCCCCAATAAAATACTGATTGTGAAATTATATCTAGAATTTTAAAATAAATTAAATAGGTTGTATATGAAACTTTGTGTCATGGAGAATGATAAAATTATTCCGTACATGAACGCTCCGCTTGTTTCGTAGAAAATAAATAATTTGGGAAACTTGTCCTCAAAATAATCGCTTGCACCGCTTAAAATAATTAGTCAATAAAAATTGTTTCATCATTGATAGCAATTTATGTCTAAACATTTTCATAGATAATAGAATTTTTTTTGTTGACTCATTTTTGTAAGCAATGCAAACAATTGTTTTTAGGAAAATATTTTCTAAATTATTCATTTTTCGTAAAACAAACGCATCCAAAATTAAATAAAATTTTCCTCATTATCTCCATATTAAGGTAATGATGCTGGCGAGCATAAGGTAATAATACTCACGTTGATTTAGTATGAGCACATAACAGAACATTTATTTTTGAACAATAAGGGTAGCTTCAAAAATAAAAAGGGAAAAGAAAAGGATAAGAGAGGAAGCTTTTGCACTCTCCATATTCAGGAGAATATATAAGACTTTTACTACCAACTCCCAACAATGATTTTGCCTTTTGAACTACTTTGATTTGGACGACTTTAAATTTCCTTGTTACCATTCAATTCTTAAATAAATTAGGTTGGACACTATTTTCAAAATGTCCATACTGAAGGATCACAAACTGAAAGGACAGAAAGAAAATTAGCAATCTATCGCGTCAAATACTTTCTAGCATTGTTCAGAATTGCTGACCCTCTTTTAACTTTCACTTGATGTCGCCAACCTGCATGCAGCGCATATCATGACGAGAACCAACCCAGTTATGATGTTCTGGTACATTTGCATGGAAATTTGCCTAACTTGATTCTTACCGGTTGGATCAGAAAGCTCAACTTGCCATGCGGACCGTCCTCTGTATCGTACAGATACCAGCAATCGATTTCTTGTCCAACGAGAAATCGATTCTCGGCCACAATTTGGTCCCAACCCAGTTTCCGGAACCGGAAGTAACGGGTCATATCTAGGTTGTTTCTCAGTACAATGCCGCTGTGGTGTATAGCTGGTGTGTAACACCAGACCATCAGTCCATCCCCGGCGATGGCAAAATCGACAGCTCGGTGAGGATTAGCCCTCTCTCTACATCACTGCCTGTCAACTCCTTCCTAAAGAGGTATACCAGTTCCCCATTTTGCGGGCAGTCAAGAATCTTATCAGGCTGAAGGAGTGCGACGCCCGCCATCGCTATCCTCTGATTTCTAGTAGTGTTATCTCTGAATATGAGACGATATGTGATGGGGCTCGGCTTTTATACAGGGAGAAAGAGTTGCCGTCTGTGTGAAGCCTGCATTGCGCATGAAGACACTGGAGTGGAAACACGAAATCAGAATGCATGGAGGAGGTGGACCGACTTAGAAGCAAATGCATGAAGCAGTCTTAGCAACTATACGCTGATCAAAGAATGTGTCTTCCGTTTATATCCTGTCATAGAGCGAATAGTTGCTTCATTTTGGCTCAGTGGTTATTGTTTTTTCTGTCTTCAAGAAACAAAAGGATTGTTATTGGTGTGATCTGACACGTTATCTGAATTTTGAGATCAATCTTAGGCCTTAGGAATCATTCATTTTTCTGAGATGCGAAATAGAGAATTTCTCTAAGTCAATTCTTAGGAAATCTCAAATCAGACCGTTTGTACTTACTACAACAATGGGAGGTATCAGGCAATCCAACTTAAATTCGGAAGTGGCAGTGGAAATTTCATTTTGGAGTGGCGGCAAAATGCCATTCGACTTTCTCCAACAAGGCACATATAAGCACTGTTTACCATAAAAGAATTGCCTTTCATATACCCAGTGCCCCCAACATGGAATCGCGCACGATAAAAGAATTGTCATGAAGCCTGTCAAATAAGGTACATGAGAGTCCCACACAAATGTCTACCATAAACGAAAGCTCGTCCTGGAGATAGAAACAAACGATACTGCTTTACTAATGGAAGAGAACATAGAATCAATCATCCAGTGTCTGCCTTCTCTTTCAGGTAAAAAGAAAAGGCGGCTAGGTACACCGGAAAACCAAATCTGACTTCTCTGAAGATTAATCATATGTTGGGTGGAGCCCCATCAAGATCTACATAAATAGAAAATACTGAAAGCAGCAAGCTGCTGAAAACATCGAGACTTGGTACAACCAAAAAGAGAGGTGATACAGCGCTCTTGTCGAGTAAAAGAGCAAGGCCCACTGATGATACAGCTGTTGTGGAGATTATGGAGTAAATCAAAGGTAATTAGGAAAGTCAGAAGAGTGGGCCCAATGAGAGGAAAGAAAATCACCAGTCCACCACTGATAGAAACCACCATGTTCTACAACTGAGCTAAACAAAACTGCCCCACCAATTAACTAATGCTAAGGGAGATCAACAAATATTAGGAAAAAGACTTTTTACCATATTTACAGCATATGTGAGAACCCTCGAGAGACAGCAGCAACTAAGTTTCGAGAATGATCCTTTCTTGGGTGGACCTATATCTTATAGTTTTCGGTCTAAGAGAGTCTGGCTAGCTCTTCATCCCAAGATTTTCATGCATTAGATTGGCTTTCTGCGTGCGCATTTCCTTTATCTTTTGAAAACTGACCAGGCTCATCCAATGTGGGGATGCTCTCTCCAGGTTCTGATCTACCTTCCATGGTTGCAAAGCGATCCTCTCGTATGGGGTCCATCCTATGGGCGTAGTTGGCTCTTGACGTGAAGTTGTGAGCAGCCAATGGACAATGAGGGGAGTGCACACGCACAGTCTCCATGCCTCGATGAGGTCGAAGAGCTGAACTAAATAAAGGTTGCATTGAACGCTTCTTGTCCGAAAACTCTCTTAATGAAATTCGGCAGACTGGACACGTGGAATGCTGCTGAAGCCATATGTCTATACAAGTAGCATGGAAAGAATGCCCACAACTGGGAAGGATACGCAGCATGTCTTCGTGACGGTATTCAGCCAAACAAACAGTGCATCTGCATTACAATTTCAAACCAACACGTGCAATAGTGAGAACATGTTAAAGCAACCATATAAACATCAAGAATGTCGGTGATTAGCATGGAAAGAGAGAACAAACAGCTGGTAATTAAATTCCAAATGCAGTATCATCTTGTCAAGGGTTCTGATGTGTGACTGGAAAGAATGGTCAACACTAATGTGCAGCAAAAGAAAGGGAGCCAGCTGCTTGCTTGCCAATTAATATTTAGCAATACCTCAAGCGATTCACTTCTCATCGACTTGTTAATGACCTCAAAACTTAGAAGAGGTTTAGAGGGTGACAACATCAATTCCTCACATACCATGAGCAAACTACAAAGCAAGGGGCTATACCAACAACGTGATAAGCTACCACAATGACACCTATGACATTGTAAGAATCACAATTGCAATCACCACAGTTGCCACAACATACTGAGATAGCGAGACACAGAATTGCCTTACAATTGTAATATCGTCTACCTGGCTACAAGAACAACCAAACTCAAAGATCTAAGGCATAACACATGACTTTTTGACCCACATGTGGCAGTAAAAGCCAACTAAATCCAACCATTTAGCAGCTAAAAGGAGAAGGTGTGAGTACAAGCTACATCCCTCCAAATAAAGAGAAAAAGGGTCTGAAAGATGCAACACGACAGCCAGTTTAAACGTGCAAAATCAAAATTTCTTGACATGCCATGTTCATATGAATTTCTAGATGCCTAAAGACACACTAATGTTTTCCACAGATCTTTCCAAAGAGCTTTAGTATTGAGTTATATAAATGCCTCTCTTATCAAATATATACCTTCTAAAGAAGTAGATATTGTATCATCTTGCAATTTCATGGTTTGCCACAATAAATGAGTATTGTGAAGAAAATGTTGGCTTTATGAACCAGTACGTAACAACAGAAAAGTCATAAACAAGCCTGGCTCTTGAACAGGGCAATTAGAACAATATGTTGTACCAAAGAAGCATTAGTTGATTCGTTTTCTTTCTGATCTCACTGAACTGTCTGATAAATTAGTTCTATTAGTTGCTTAGAATGACAACATATTACATTTGCTTTTCATCTGGCAAAGGAAAAGTTGGTTTAACCTCCACAAATTTCTATTATTCCTCGCTCAATTTTATGAAAAGGAATTCGAGTTTTAAACTCTTCACATGGCCAAACTATTCAAAAATTCTTGAATTGATATTTTGAGGTAATGTAGTCTTTCATTTTCCTAATCCTCCAATTCACAGTCCCATTCAGGTCTGTCCGTAATTGTTATTTCAACCTCGAAATACTTAGCCAAACTAACATTAACAATAGGGGTGTGCAACGGAACCGCCCGAACGGGAACCGACCGGACCGGGACCGAACGGTCGGTTTTGGGCGGTTCCCATGGTCGGCAGTCCAGTCCCCGGTTCCTAATTTTGGGCTGGTGGCGGTTGGTGGGTTCCGATTTCAAGGTGGGAACGAACCGAACCGGACCGACCGGACCGAACCAAATTTTTTTATATATAATTTATATACATAGAATTAATAAAACATATAAACATGATAACTTATTGCAACCAAAGTTGCAATTTGAGGTAACAACCTCTTATGTGGCCAAGAGACCATTAAAACCCCTTTTGTTACTCTTTTATTTATAGAAAAAATCTCCTTGTTAGTTTCGATGTGAGATTAAGATTTCAAGAGATCCCGTGAATCACACGAATGAAGTTTGAATATTTTGCACATGAAACACGTGTGGTTAGTTTTGTTGAATTACCCGGAAATCGAATTGGATTGATCAATTAAGAGCGCAGTCACTCTTTAATTCTTTAGTGCAAAAAAATAGAGTTGATTTTTTTGAACCGGACCGGACCGGACCAGAACCGATGGTCGGTCCGATTCCCGGTTTCAATGTGGAACCGGACCGAACCGGGAACCAATCACCCCTAATTAACAATGGCTTCCTACCAGCCATACTTCACAACCGATAGAGCCGTTAATTTCAAACCTAAAGAAGGCCTTAGTATGTGACAAGCATCATCATCCTAATATTGCTCAAAAAGTTTGAAGTGTTCTGAGATGAACAATAGCAAATGGGAAGACAGAATCCACAATGAATAAACTGTCATAAAACAATATAATAATTCAGTTGTAGAGTCAACAGTGTGGATAAACAAATTTGCTCTTTCTCTAGTACTTAAGTATCTTTTTCAAGAAATTCAAATTTACTTACAATCAGAGTTGATCTAAAACGTCTAAACTAAATTTGAGCCCAATGAAGAATGTATAGAGTATGATGAACCAGTTCCGGAAAAATGCACGAAACTGTCCAAGTCCATGATCTGCTTAGGGGCATAACAGCATGCTGTTGCTGCAGAGCTAGCTGCTGCGAGGACCTTGCTAAACTGTAACCTGGTTGAAGAGTTGGAGAGCCCAGACTCCGTGATTAAAAGTGATTTTTGACAAAAGGAACCTATCTATTGAAACAAAGTAGTGGGCAAGCAGAGATTGGCAGAACCATAAGATCCATGTGATCCTAAATGAGTATGCTACGGAAAAAACTTTATGCCAAAGGTTTGTCCCGAAGCAAAATCATGGAACTTTACTTTCCAGAACATCAGGTACAATATTCTCAAGGTCCCACGCAATTCTGTCCCTCAGAACTAATAAAGCTCCTCAGAAATCATTCTCTAAATGCCATGGTAATAGCATTATGACAATCCCCGCAAAATGTTCCTGACGCCTCATCTAAAAGGAACTAGTCGTACCCTAATCATGAACCGAGCGAACTTCGCAACATTTCTACTGTAGAAGAAAGAGACGAGCTTTGTAGACTAGAGATCCATAAAAGTTATTTACTACCCAAGAACAGAAGAAATCAAATAATCAAGAAAGCAACGTACTGAGAATTGTCGACCTCGGAGAAGAACTCGTCGCTGTATTTCTTTGTCGGGAATTTAGACACCACTAAAGGTTCGAGACCATGTAAACCCCGCTCTAGCTGTTCAGAGAAGGAGACGAGGCTTTAGTTACAAACATCAGCTTTAATCTCTAGATCCAAAGCTTAGATTTTTCACGTATCAACAAATAAAGGGGGCTGAATTTTGCCATTCGTAGCCTCATTACGCACAGATCAAGGTACACAGATGCAAGGAAAACCAAAACGACAGGTAACTTTTGGTCCGAAAAGAAGCAAAGTAGTTGAAAAGGACGATAACAAGGGGAATTTCAATATGAAAATTCAAATTAGCGTGAAATAGTAAAATGCTCAAAAACCAACACCATGGCGAACGAAAATTGAGAAAGAATAACCGGAAAGAAGAAGAAGAAGAAGAAGAAAAGAAAAAAGAGAGAAGATTATGTTGAAGCTCCACATTCTGCAAGTCGGCGCAAAAGAATTGTCTAGGAGCCATGCATGAGGTACAATTTAAGAATCCACCTCAGGAACATCAGTAGAGTATAAGAGAATCACCAAATCTCGAAGCAATAAGAATCACCAGTTCGAAAAGAAAAGCTTCTGCACGAAAAGATTCGGTCAAAGAAGCACCAAGAAAAAAGGCTTCTTGCGCAATCTAGAGCCAGCGGAAAAGCCAGTGGAGTACGGAAACCGAATCAGGCTCGAAAGGAAGAGTAAATAACAAATCGGTGGGAAGCACAAGACACATCATGGCGAAATCGACGGGAAGAATCGAACACCTCCGAGTTCAAACGAAGATAGCGGGAAGAGAGAGAGAGAGAGAGAGAGAGAGAGAGATGGAGACGCGTACAATGCTAAGATCGGATCGGCCGGCGAGCGCGAAGGAGCGGCGAGAGGCGTTGAGCTGAATCCGAGCGCAGATGAGCCGCGTGCAGACGAAGACGATGAACATGGTGCTCACCGCGAACCCGATCACCGTCATCACCAGGTTGATCCCCGAAGATATCATCCTCTTTCCCCGCCCTCTCCCGGAACCAAAAAGAAACCAAAAAAGAAACAAACAAAACTTCGAAGAACTTGTCCGCGATTTCAGCACAGGAACATCATCAGTTCCCTCCGCCTCCTCTTTACCTTCTTCACACCCGGCGCGTGGCTGCGCCGCGTGACGTCGCCGCCGCCGCCGCCGCCGCCGCCGCCGTCCGCTTCGAGATTCGGCCCGCCGGCGAGGGGTCGCGGGCGACGCTCGGCATGATTCGCGGGCGGGGAGGAAGGAAAGCCGGAAGCCGAGGCGAGATTCTCAGGCGAAAAGGCGGAGGCTTTCCGGTCGGCGACGCCGATAGAGAGGAGGAGGAGGAGGAGCTTGGGAGGAAGTGGAAGAAGAGAATGGCGGAATTCGGCAGTTGCAGAGCAAGCGGTGGAGAGTGAGAGAGAGAGATGAAGTGGGGGGAGGGGGGTTCCAAATTCGGATCCGGGATTAAGGCGAGCGCTTTGGGAAAAACGGGCAACGAAGGGTCCAATATAAATAAAATCGGGATGATGATTAATTTATACTAATTGAGAATTAATCACTATCGTTTTGCAGCTTTTCCCACAACTTTCCCGTTTGGCTTAGTACTATTTAGATTTCATTTTTGCTCATTCGATTGGACCCTTCTTTCTTCAATCTTCTTTTCTTTTTTTTTTCTTTTTAACGTTGTTCCTTTACTTTTCTACAATAGCCAATGATAAAGTCAAGATCGAATTCCAAATGGTGGGATTAAATTTGGATGATTAACCCATCTAATAAGGTGTTCATAAATGTCTGAGTGTTTCGTGAACTGTAGATGAGAAGACGAGAGTTTCTCGCAATCCCATCTATTCTAATGATCACCGCACCTATCGTGGAAGCTAAATCAAATTGATTATCCAAGACGGCATGATTTGTCCTAAGCCAAATTAATCTCCTCCCTTAATTATCAAAAGGTCAAGCACATGTGCACTTTGATTGAATGAGATGAGAGAGAACAGAAAATGGTCAGAGATGAGAGGTGGACGGACATGATAGAATTGACTAATGAGTAGAATGTGATTTTGTGGTGAGTGAACGGTCCATGTGGAAGGAAAAGAGTTGGGCTATTACTATTTCAGTATTAGACTAATGCAAGCAAAGCAAGACTGTTTCTGGGTTTTAAACAGGATAATCAAAGGGTAGGTGATCTGACACCAGTGGAATATTTAGGGCATTGGGCTTTCCTAGGTTCTTGAAATGAGTCCCCCCTTTCCTATTTCATGTAGACAATGGAAAATGAATCCTAAAATTAATATAAGATAGATAACCAACTCAATTATGAATTTTTTTATTTATATCAATTTAATCTTTAAATCTTTTGACAATTTATTAATATAGTCCTTAGGATCAATTTTTTGGCCAAACACTACCAAAGTTTACATCAGCTACGTCACATGATTGGCCAAACATCGTTAGTCATTTTTTCTTTTTCTTTTTTTTTTCATCTGTGGTTGGTCGCCAGTCACCATCAAATATCGAACACAAGTGAAGAGAAAATAAAATGGAAAAAAATGAAAATGAAAAAAAGAGAAATTGAAAAAATTCCAAAAATCATTTAAACTAGCATTGGCCATGATAGGCAACGTTTACATCAATAATTTCTTACGAAAATTTGCTTTAAGGACTAGATTCGTAAATCATAAAAAAAAATGTTTAAAATTAAATTGGCACAATTAATAAATTTAAAATTAAACTAACCTCCATACTGAAAACGACAGAACTTCAAAAGAAGAATGAATGGATGAAGGTGTACTTGATCTCGACGCAGCAAGATTCAGCATCTGATGAGTTTTCTGCAGCATTTCCTAAATTAATGACCACTCTTGAGAGCTTTGCTTGATTTTTATATTGTTTTCGGAAACCAGAGGGGAATGGGACATGCTGCTAAGTGCTCGAAGGCATGATGGATCCTCAAGGATTTTGAGACACCGAGTACTTATCCAGAAACTTAATCAATGTAACAATTCCCACCTACTCATGTGTGTAATCCAAGTGCGGGTCATATTCACAAAGTCGTGTGCAAGGATTGATGGACCACTTGGGCCTTGGACATTATTTTAATACAAAGGATCCTTCTTCACTCATCCAGATCGTCAACTCTCTCTCTCTCTCTCTCTCTAGAGTCCTTTTTCTTTCCAAATAGAAAAAAGAAAAAGAAAAGTAAGGCTACATAATTTATTAATCATGGAGATGATATGTGTTACTCGAAATAATTAGTCGGTAGAATACGTCTTGATTGTCCATAACAATTTATGTCTAAACATTATAATGGATGAAATGAAAAATGTTTTTTGTTCATTCATTCTTGTGAACTATATAAATGATCATTTTAAGGAATATGTTTTGCAAAGCATTCGTTTTCCGCGAAACACGAGTAGTCTTAAACTGTTGGGATTGACAACTAAAATATATATATATATTTTTAGTGATTATCCGATAATATTTTAGAAGGAGCATGTTTAAGATGGAAGCGACGTATATGTTAAATTTTCGAAAAAGTTGAAGGTGGTAGTGACTTTATGAAATTAAAATCACTAATATAAAATTCGTTTCTAAGTTGGTGACATGACCCGAGTAAGCAATTGGTGCTTAGGTAACATCCCAAACGAAATATAATATATTGCGAGACTTAAGAAAATATTATGGTATTACTGTTTGCATTTTTGTAGCGACCTCGGTGGATAATAATCTTTTTAAACGACATAATATATCTGGCCACTTGAAGAAAATAATTAGAACATTGCATGTTCACTTCTATCCACATAGACTTCTCCCTTTTTTCTATAATATTAGGCACCAATCATTTCCTCCCAACATGCTTCGATTTTGATCTATAATCACTGCATATTATTAATTTTGATTTCTTTAGAAAGAAACTTACGTGGTTATAAAAGTGCACTTCATGACGCAATTCCCCAATAAAAAATTGTCAACGTCAGATTTTCACTCGTTATCAACATAGATCAAAAAGCCGATAGTGATCACTGACGTCGTCTTACCAGGTGCTTGGTTAATTTTTTAGTAAATACGTGCTGTAATTTAAAAAAATATTATGTAAATTTTCAGTGTTTCACCTTCTCTAACACGAGATACCATAAAATTTGCTCGCTCCCCTCGAATATAGTGAATTCGCACTTTGCATGACATCACTGAGAGTTTAAGTCAATTGGGGACTCTTTAATTTCCAGAAATCTGACCCAAAAAAAAAAAAAAAAATCCAGGAAGGAAAGGGACAGAAAAAATTTGCAACAAGAATGTGACGGGAATATAATAAGAAGTGCATAAAAAATATGGAAAAAAAGTCAAATAGTTACGTCATGGATGAGGCGATCGCGCACCACTTGAGTAATTACATTGCAAAAAATTTAATTTATCATATATTTTGAAGATTACATGGGCTGCTTATTCTAAATATATTACGATTGTGGATAAGCATCGATCTATAATTGAGGGCTCTTTTTTTTTTTTTTTTTTTTTTTTTTTTTTTTAATTTCCTATTAAATGTTACCTTCCTGGACAACCCAAAATTTCCCTTGCATCTCAATACTCAAAATAATTTGGGGAAAATAGAAGAAATGGGTTTTTTTTTTTCTTTTTATAATGACAAAATGACACAAATGTTCTCTCAACTCTAATGCAATGTATACTGTCATTCGCGTACTTTTAATTCATTTAATATAATCTCTAAACTATTGATAAATGTTCAATATAATTTATTGACTATATGAAAAATATTCATTGTCACCATTCCATTAATTCAAATTAACAGAATCTATCGATATCACATTCAATTCATAATAATCAAAAAAAGATAAAGTTGTGTGTGAATTATCCAGGTAATATGATATAACAAGCCATGCCATGAAAAAACGATGGACATGTTTCATGCCCTAATTTTTGCTTTAATTTTCTATTGTAGATAGATTAGAGAAAAATGAATATGTTGGCTTATCATTTTTAAAAAAATCCAACTCAATGGGTAATAATCCGTGTCATCGGACAATGCCTAATTTGGTATTTGAGTAACAAGGGCTACATTTACTAATAAATCAAGGACTGTACCAAATAAATTAAAAATATGAAAATGACATTCTCTATTAAGCCAAAAATCAAGAGCCATTCACGTCGTTTTCACAAGGAAGAGATGAAAGGGATAAAGTGCGCACCTTCCTGAAAAGACTAATTCATCCTCGACGACACGTCAATCTTCCGACCAAAAAAAAAAAAAATCTTCCGACCACAAAGAGCACATGACAACCTAAAGATAGTGCCAAGTTCCCTTTTTTTTTTTTTTTTTTTTTTTTTCAATTATCTAAAAAGTTGTTTGGCGGCCCCAAAAAAGGATTAGTTTGAAACCTTAATTAGACCCGCTTTAACTAGTGGAGTAATTGTTAATTAGTGGCGTTGCGTGTCCATGCTTGGCCGTATCGCAGGAAGGAGATCGAGATCTAGGTTTAAATTACACCGCCCCTGAACTGGACCTACTCTTATTAAGGGATTAACATAATTGTAAATCGTCATCGATAAGATTGGAATTATCTTCCGAAATGGCATGTGCCACACCAGCAAAGGTCTCCACAAATCCTTCGAGATTTCCATAAAATCCTCCACAAGCTTCAAAACATGTGCACAATCATGATTGGATGGACAAGGAGGTTAAGTGAGCGACACGCCGGACGACAATTGTACATTTTATCAAAGGTCTATCGTCGGTGACCTACCAAAATTTATTTCGCACTTATTATAGCCTCTCAAGAGAAGGTATCGCATTGTCGGCTTATGCGTTATCAAACCCAAGTGATAACTACAGTATTTTTTTTTTTTCATTTTTCAGTTTTTAATTTATCCTCAATAATCTTAGCTAAGCTAGGACCACATCTTGTACTTCTGCTTTTATATATATATATACTGCAGTACTTTTTTTCATTTTCAGTTTTTAATTTAACCTCGATAGTCTTAGCTAAGCCAGGACCACAACATCTTGTACTTCTGCTTAAATGAATATGTGGATGGCAAAAGTACAGACGACTAAGCTTTAAACTAGTAAGTACCAATTTTCAATTGATAAAAGAACGTCCTAGGTGAACTTTTTATACATCTTACGCAAATGTAAACTGCACGAATTATCACTGCTCCAAGCACTTCGGCCCTGACGATCTGGCCCGTGACATCATCTCCTGTTGGGTCAAATCTAGTAGCTTTCGAAGGTTTGGGAATAGCATGGTTTTTGTTTTTTTTTTTCAAAGGTATTCTTGCAATTGGCGCGAAAGCAACATCTCAACGGCTTCCGGTTATTTAGTAGTGACTCCAAGAGTTGCTGCCACTGCTGTAGTCACAATCTATGTAGAACCAACATGGATACGCAACACACGACACGACACGACACGCCAACACATTATTTCTTAAAAATAGAGAATTTTAACACGTTCCGACACGTTATATATTAAATATATTTTTATATATAAATACATAAATAATAATAATAGCCTAAAATTAATTTACACGAAAAATATTAAATAATATCATTCATTATTTTAATTTGTTACAATAATACATAAAACTTAGAGGAAAAAAACATTGTTTAAAGAAAAATGCTGAAATGATATTTTTAAATTTATTTATTTATCATATATAGCATTTTTATTACTTCTTTCATAGTAAAAGACTTTTAAAAAAAACTAAAACAATTATAAAAAACAAAAATGAAAAAAAAAATTGACCCGTGCGTTTATATTTATAGCAATTTTATTACTTCTTTTATTACTTCTTTTGTGTATATTTATATTTTGACCTCTCAAATATTAGAAATTTTTAAAATTGACCATGTGCGTGTCGGAATCGCGTGTCGGAGAGAGTTGACCACATGTCGGATTTTTCGACACTCTTTCGTTGACTGTGTGTCGGAGCGTGTCGGGACGTGTAGGAGTGTGTCAGACACATGTCGGAGTGTCAAACATGATACGAAGGCTTTTGCAAAGTGTCCATGCTACATAGATCATAGTTTCTCGTGAGTTGACAATCGTAAACTGCAATTAAAAACTCGATCGATTACAAATTGAGATTATTATTGATTTTTGGTATTGATATTAAGTTCCGTTTATTTTGCGTAAAATGAAAATTTCAAAAATCTTTCTCTTAAAATAATCATTTGTATTGCTTATAAAAAAAATATAATCATCAACGAAAATATATAAATATAAATTGCTTAAGAACCACATTGAATAAATTAAAAATATGTACACGACATTACACATTAAATCAAAATTAAACAATTATTTGTATAATTATTTTTAATTAATACAGCAAAAATTATCCTGGTTTGTATTTATCTTTTGACGTGCCCTTCCAAAAAGATGTCATGGTTAGATTCTCTATCTAGGCAGTGTCATTGGTCAAAAGACAAGTTCACACATTTCAGATTGCTCACTCTATTTTTGGTGAGAAAATTCAAATGTGGATGACTCAGATTCATGTCCCGCGAATTTCCTGCCTCCGAAATTCAAAATTTCAGTTTGAAAAAGAAAAGGAAATTTATTAATTAAAACAAATTAAACGAAAGAGGAGGGGAAAAAAAGGCAGCAGATTTGAACTTTTCTTTCTTCTATCACTTTTTCTATTGATTAGTCTTTTTCTCTACCATGGAAATGGAATATCCAACGGCTTGAGGCCTTGGGGAGCTTTTCCTCATTGACCAACAACTTTTGCCATATTCTTGAGTTGATGTACTAAATACTATAAATATGTCATGTGAATTATGAAGGGTTTGTTTCACGCAAATGTAACGACTTGAAATTTTTTTTCTTAAAAACAACTGTTTATGCTTCAACAATTTTGTTGGTGATTTAATTATTATTCATTGGCTAATATTTTCCAACGAGATAAACAATCGTTTCTAATAAATTATTTACCAAATCATTACTTTTTTACGAAGCAAACACCCCTCAATATTCCAATTTGATAGATTAGCCTGAACATATTTACCTGTTTGTATATTAAAGTCAAAACTAACTTTCAACTATTTTTTCTCTTTTTTTAGGTGTTCCATTATCATCCTCGAATTAATTTACATAAAATTATCCACTACTTTCTCTTGATAAAACAGCCATCCGATCCACAAATGTTAATAAATGCCCATTACATGCACCCGAATAAATAATCTGTCCAATTCTCTTTAAACATAATCCATCCACGATCAACACCTCAAGATTAGTATATAATCACATTTTTTTTTTTTTTTTTGTGGTTGGAAGTATATTATCATTTTTGTGAGACTATACATAGGAATTATATCTCTAAGCCCATATCAACTAGAAAATTACTTAGACTCTATTTGTTTTACGGAAAATAACTTCCTAGAAAACGTTTTTCAGATTTCCCGACATTCGTTTCATAGAAAATGAATTAGTCAAAGAAAATGTTTGCCATTGGAAAAAAAAAAACACCTTCAAAAAAGGAAAATGTTTTTCACTTTTCAAAAAAAAAAAAATTCATAAGTTCTTCCATCTCACTTTCTTTCATCAAACTAATTCTCATTTTATTTTTATATTATATTTATCTTTTTATTTTATTTTTAAAATCAAAATTTAATTTTCTTTCCTTTTCTTCTTCCTCCTTGACTTTGGCCAATTGCTGGCCACAGGTGAGCTGGAGCCTCACTACAAGTAGGTGAGGATTCAGTTCGCCAAATTCCGGCAAGGTCGAGACTCGTCAGCTTGTGGCGAGGTTGAGCTTGCTTGATGCATCCAAGCTCGAGCCCCACCAAATCCGGTCACTTAGGCAAGGCTCGAGCCTCGTCGAAGGTCGCCGGATGTCGTCGAGACCCCAACTTGCTCGATTGGCCTCAAGCGAGCTCAAGCCTAGCCAAATTCGACCTCCTGGGCGAGGCTTGAGCCTCACCTAAGGTTGTTAGATGGTGGTGAGGCTCTTGGGGCCCTCAGCGAGGCTCAAGCCTCACTCGGGTGGTTGGATCTAGTGAGGCTCAAGCTCGTCGGCGTTGGGCAAGCTTGGCCTTGCCATAGGCTGGTGAGGCTCCAGCTCACCTATGACCGATCATCGACCGCTGCCATGGCTAGCAACCGACCAATGAAGAAGAAGAAGAAGAAGAAGAAGAAGAAGAAGAAGAGGAGGAAAGGAAAGGAGGAAAGGAAAAAAAAAACAACTAATTAGAAATTTGTTTTTTTATAAATATAATGATAAAAAATTATTAAAATGAGTGCATGGAGGAAAGGATTTTCCTTACCAAACAACAAAAAATATCTTATAGTTTTAGTTGAATAACGAAAAATATGGCTATTTTCCCGAAAAATAACTTCTAGGAATATATTTTCCAGAAATGCCACATTTTCCATGAAACGAGCGAAAACTTAGGGTGAATTTATTTTGTAGTAGATTTAGAAAATATTTACTAAATATAATTGCTTGTATCAATTACAAAGATGAATGAACGATAAACATTTTTATTGTCCATGAAAATATATTTGGATATAAATTGTTATCGATAATGAAAAGATTATTCATTGACTAATAAATCGCAAGTGATACAAGTAATCATTTTTAAGAAAATGTATTATAAACCATTAACATGCATAATCCTTGAATTTTGACTCAGTATGCAATGGAATCCCAAAATTCTTAATCCTGTTTAATGCGGTACTTGAATTTTAGTTTAGGGTGCAATGTGGTATTTGAATTTTTAATTTATTTAATACAATGTCTAGACTTTTGGCGCATATTCAATTAGTTTTTGAATTATGTGAAAATGTTCAATGTTATCATTCTATTAATTTAAGTTCAGGGATAATATTGAATATTTTCATATAGTAAAAAGACTAGATTGAATATGTATTAAAAGTTCAAAAAATATATTACACAAATTGAGAGTTTATGAATGATTTTGTACATTAGTTTAAAATTTATCAATAACATTGAATAAATTAAAAATTTATAGGATTCATTGACTTTTTCGCAAAACAAACGGTGGGTTTGGTTTCCATGGAAGATGCACCTGAATGGCTAAAAGAAAGAAACGTAATTATGAGGTTGGCCCTTAGGAATTTTTTATATGGACCATCTATAAGTCAAGTCAAAACAATGGGACTTGGCATTTACCCACGGTTTTCGAAGAGATGAAATTGCTTTTCGGAAGCAAGTGGAATTGGAAAACGCACTAAGTTTTTAGGTCAAACATTGACAGGAAGTCGATTGGCTGTTTTTGTTAGAATCTTATGTTTGAAGAGCACAGTTTGTCAATCCGAATGTCTATATCTGATCCATTAGATTTGATCTTGTCTTTTGACAGAACATTTCGGCAGTAGATACCTCTTGTGCAGGCAATGTTAGACTAGCCACTAATTTCCTTATTGTTGAAGTGATTTGCTGGATATATTTCACTAAATTTAAATCAAACACAACATTTCTCACCACAAAATTATGAGGTGGTAGAGAAAATGAGTTACTAATACCTCTAAAAGTTATTGGACATGAGAAGTTTTGTAAAATGATTCGTATGTAAAACCTATCTCAAAATGGTCAATGCATATTGAATCAAACCAAAAACTTCTTTTGAGGGCAGGTTTGAACCCACGTGAACACATATTAAGACCCTTTTCTAGTGGGTAAACAGCTCTAGGATCGATGAGGACCCAAGCTTTAATTTGATGAGGGCGGGATTTGATGGGTGAAGCAAGATTGGTTGAATGATGTGGGACTCGAAGAGGCTTCTTTTTTCGGGGGAGAGGAGAGAATAAATCTCATAACACTTCGAGTCGAGAGAGCATCATTAGGCCTAATGGGTAGACATCGATGGGGATGTTTTAAATGATTCATGGTCACATTGATTCATTTCTTTTGAGAGCTCAATCTTGTAAATCCTACTCAATCCTTACAAGAAAGGGCGTGTGATAAAAGCTAATTAGCATCCTTGAGCAAGCAATCGATTATTTCCTCCCCTTTTTAGAATCTTGGCCCGAGAATGCTCCAAAAAATTGCAACAGGGAAGAGAAAAAAAGGCAAAAGCTAAGATCCCATCCATGGCTACCTCGAGGCATGATCATCTTAGGGCATGAGATATTTGTTGAATCGACGAAAGCAAAAGCTGGTAGCTTCACCATCTCTACAAATATCTCCCAAGTCGGGATAAAATCATTGGTCGCAATTCGAGAAAGGGTCATCATGGGAGCAATGATATGTCGTCAGACTGGTTGAATTTTGAGTGTCTCTCTCTCTCTCCCCACCTGCACTTCTGGTACGTTTTTTCTCTTCTGTCAATCTTGTCTGTACCACTCGGCCTATTGGAATCTAAGGCGGCAACATTAGGCGCTTTTCCCCTGATGTGTTCCATCTGAAACCGGAGATTGCTAGGTACTGCCTTTGTAGACCCTTTATCTTGATATCTTTTAAGGAGGAGTCAGGATCGAGTGTCGTAGATATATTCAATTCGCCCGCTCCTACCGTTTTCTTAGGAGGATTCTGCATGTACTATCCTATAGATCCACCGAATTCAATTAAATGACTTAAAAGCGAATCTCTTAATTTTGTCGATTCTAGGCTTTTTGCATATTAACATTGCATATTATAATGGCTTATTTACAACTGGTGATGATCACTCTTATTAGAAATATGATTGATTACGACTTGTAATACTTATCTTGATTATCATTCTGTCACGATTTAAATGATTATTAGATATTGTATGCAGTCGATGGTGCTTATAACAAAGCTACTTTTGCTTTTTCCCTTCTCCACTTGATTCGGATCCAATGAAAGTATCTACAAAATCACTTATTTATTGAAAAATTCGTAACATTGGCTTCATGCTCCACTTTGCATTTTGATTTTATTAACTTCATGTTCACCGTTGGTTCAAACTTTTCTAGTAAAAGACAAAATGAGTGTCCATGAGCACTTTTTGTGTAGACATCTTTGGAACTGATAATTCAATTTAACGATAATTGCCTTTAATGTTATTGTTTTTTTTTAGAGTAATGCTATAAACTATTCCTATTGTTAATGTTGTGGATTAGAAGGTCTAAAAGTTGTGCATAGTTTGCATTTGACTATTTGACTAAGAGGTTAAAGAAATATGATTAAAGGGTGTTTGTGATAGTGATGCAAAATATCATGAGAACTTTAGTATATTATTCTAAGTTTATCTCTCCTATGTCCTTTTTACTATAGTTTCAATTGATGTAATGACTATGCACTATGATAAGGATAGTCTCATAAGGTGATTTGCCAAGAGATCATGCCAAGCATGATTTGTGCTCAAAATTCGAGCCTTTGAAATATGGAATTCCAATTGCCGTGACAACTTAGTTAACCCCTAATTATATAGAGTCATGCCTGTTAATGTGAAAGTCTCTTTTTTTTTCTCTTTTTCCCCTCAAAATGCCCCATCAAGCTCTTGAGGGATCGGTCGAGAGCGTGACCTTGCTTAGATTAATCCCGAGGGGCCATGCCCCCCATCTTCTAAGCAGGGTCTTACCCGATACATGTGGACGGGTTTGATTTACGTGTCCATAGGGATCCATTGAATTGAAAGGTTCAGATGACTTGTGTTGTAAGCAGCTAAATATACAAAAATGGGCTTGGCACCTTGGAAGTTTAAGGCTACGCATGCGTGCAGGGGAAGAGTTTTTTTTTTCCGCGGGAACAATTTGGGATTGTATTTATTCATTTTTTAATTGAATCGAAAGGTTCAGATGACTTAAAAGAAAATTAAAAAAGAAAATCGGTTTATTTCGGGGTGTTGTAAGTAGCTAAATATACAAAAATGGGCTTGGCACCTTGGAAGCAGAAGCTAGGCTTTTCTAAGTTGGGCCACATCAACCTAGCGAATGGATATGTTTGGCCAAATTTGAGACGCATCAGGCCCATTGACAATCGCCTGCAGGCCCACATGTAACACACGGGCCCACATGAAGGGTCAAGATCCAGCATCCGCCTGGAAGCAGTGATGTTTCTAGGCTTAAAAGAATTTCCCAAAAGATCCCACGCAATGAATATGATCGCAAGGACATTGTTGATGTCCAAACATCCTAAATTGTTATGAACGCAAAGTAAGAACATACCGGCCAATTTTACTATCCGTGATTAATAGTAATTACAACACACGGTCTGTATAAGATTTATATATACGTTCCCTCCTGAGTTGTACACGAGCGAATGTTATTATATCTCAAGTATGCTCAATTAGAGTAGTGATTTGCCATACTTGTCATTGGTTAGCAATCAAAGAATAATCTAATTTGAATTGTTATATGCCCAATTCGATAACTAGTGGCTTATTAGATAGCTATTAGGTGTATTAAAAAATCTCTTATCGAAGATTTAAATAAACTCGAGACGATAGGAAAGCTTTTGGATTACAAAAAAATGAATGAATAAACAAATCGATCGGAAAGAATTATCACACGAAGTTCTCAAACGATTCCTGTTTAGCGAATTATTTTTAGATATTCACTAGGTTCGGATGCTTCCTTTCTCGTTCTTCATCTCTGTCATTTGCCTCCATTCCTACTGCCGCCGCCGGAGGTTGCACCGCCCTTACTGCCTTGACCTCCTTGCTGACCGCTGCTCTCGGCAACATCGTCTTCCAAATCAACCGTCCGCACTTTGAACCTATCGAGCCTCAACGCAGGCTCGTCCCCTACCCCTCCGTCCCTGCCAGGCAGCCGAGGCGATCCCACGCTCAAGCTCCTCGGAAACGCCCTCACCTCCCTCGTCCTCTTCGACCGCAGAGCCTCCTCGAGCTTCTGATCGATCTCGTCGTGCAGCTTCGGGAACAGCTGCTGGAACGTCTGCCGGCGCCGCTCGTAGAGGTCACTAAGGTCCTCCATCAGTGCGAGCAGCCACGGGTCCATCGACAGGTCCCTCCCGTCGCACGGGCGGTGTCCGTAGTAGTAGAACTGGCCCTCCGCGTCCCTGAAGCTATAGCTCTTCCCGCACGGGCTCCCGCTTCCGAAGCCGCAGTGGGCGTGGTCGGAGCTCGGGAAGGGAGGACCTCCGGCGGCGCTAGGCATCGGCTCGCCATGCGTGTATCTGATTCTGTCCGGCCGGGGTCCGAGAGACTCCGGCCACAGCCGCGCACCCTGAGAATCCATATGAATAAAATAGGAAATCGCCGATTGCCCGAAGAAACCGAAGATGATGCAGAACCAAGGTGACGGAAAATTCGACGTTGGAAATTTGAGGATCGTGAAAGCTCGAGAGAGTGTGTGTGTATATATATATATGTGTGTAAATGCAAATGTATACGTACATGTATATATAGGCGATGAGAGAGGGTGGAGCAATTGAGAAATTGCAGAGAGGGAGGGAGACTTTTCAATCGGTACGGCTCGGTCATTCTTGCGCATCGATATAGGCGCGTCGCATTCCTCGAGTTCTTTCCTAGTTGCTTTATAATAATAGTAATAATGATAATAAATATTAGGATTTGGTTGTTGATTAAATGCTGAATTTCAATGTTTGGAATAGTGCGAACATGCGCTTCGGCGGCTGCTGATTGTGGAATCTTTTCTTACATGATCTTGAATTCCTTATATTCACTGACTTAACCTTGATACTATCAGAAGCAGAAGTAAAATACCAAATTAAATCCTAAGATGGTAGCCGACCTTCGCTCGAGCAAAGACATTGAAGTATGCATTACAAACCGCACGAACAATTTTAGATTCAAATGTATCGGCAAGGGTTCCCGATGTCAGATAACAAGATGATTATTACAATATGATTATTTTATTATCTTGTTGACTATCTTTAGAATAGTGTTGAGTTTGGCTTCAAAAAAATTAAAACCTAAAAGATTAGGTCAAAATAGTCTTCTTGAAGATATTGGAAGAACTTGTTTGACATTGTTTGACTGATAGTTGAGTGTGTTTCTTTGATGAACGACTGGTAGTTTTGAGCGAGTTCTTTGGTGGTCCAGTCATTATTGACCGGTCTTCCATCAAAACAAACGCCTCCCCACCTCACCCAAAATGATCGCCTCCGTTGCTTTTTAATATAAATGATCGAATGGTGGCACATAAGTTGTAATTGATAATTAAAATATTTTTCATTGATTAATTATTTCAAGCAATATAAGCGATTATTTTTAGGGAAATGTTTTTCTAAATCGTTCATTTTTTGCGAAATAAATGGAATCTCAATTTTACAATAATTGCCACAAATGCTATATTAATGTGCTGAGCTATTTTTTTTTTTTTTTTTTAATGTCGTAGGCTGGAAGATTTAAAAGTTGTGCATAGTTTGCATTTGATTGTATGGCACTGCTAAGATCCCGAAATTAAAGAAATTGGGTTAAAGGGGTGTTTGCACCATTGTGATTTTATGGGATATTGTGAGAACTTAAGTGTATAATATTAAGTTTGTCTCTCCTATGTCCGTTTTAGTGTAGCGCTAGGATAAAAATTCATAGCCTTATGGAGGATCAAGATCCTTTTTAGTGTAGCGCTAGGATAAAAATTCATAGCCTTATGGAGGATCAAGATCCTTTTTAGCGTAGCGCTAGGATAAAAATTTGGCCCAATTTCATGTTGCATCAAGCCCATTGACAATTGCCTACAGGCCCACATGTAACCCATGAACCCAAATGGAGGATCAAGATCCTAGTTGCTACCTGGAAGGTAGGTGTGCTTGGTTTTTGGTCCAATTCGGTCCGGTTTGGTTCCTTGTTGGAATTGAAAATCAGACCGCCAGACATCGATTTCACTTTTAGGAACTGGGAACTAGACTGACATTTTGGGAAATTAGATCAAATCAATCGACTTAGAATAGGAATGTACTCAATTGATTTAGAATATTGTGCATGTAGATATGCATTCTCGCATTCTCCAAGTTCATCATTCATTTTTTGAACGATTATTACTCTGTTGATTTTAGGTTTCATTTATTTCACAAATAATGAATGATTTGCAGGATATTTTACTAAAAAATGAAGGTTAGTATTTGTTTGAAATGATTAGCTAATGAAAAATGTTTCATTATCGATAATAATCCATATCTAAATATTTTTGTCGATGATAGTTTTCTTTCCCGTTCATTCATTATTGAGTGAGTTATTTGAAGATCAGAAAGACTCTCGTCTCATCAAAGACTTTAATGAAAATAGTAAAGCCCTTGGAAAGAAAAGAAAATGAACGAATAAATGAATTAATGGAAAAGATTATTACACGGGTTTCTCGAATAATTCCTGCTTAGTGCTTAACGAACTATTCTAAGACATTCACCGATTTTTATGCTTCCTTTTTCGTTCTTCACCTCCGTCATGTGCCTCCATTCTTTGTGCCACCACCGCCGCCGCCGCTGCTGGCGGAGGCCGTGTCGCTCTTACCGCCTTGACCGCCCTGTTGACCACTGCTCTCAGCAACGTCGTCTTCCAAGTCGACCGTTCGCACCTTGAACCTGTTGAGCCTCAACGCCGGCTCGTCCCCTACCCCTTCGTCCCTACCGGGCAGCCGGGGCGATCCCACGCTCAAGCTCCTCTGGAACGCCCTCACCTTCCTCGTCTTGTTCAACTGCAAAGCATCCTCCAGCTTCCGATTGATCTCGTGGTGCAGCTTCGGGAACAGCTGCCAGAACGTGTGCCGGCACGGCACGTAGAGCTCCCTCAATATTTTCCAAATCTTGATTTTTTTCACAAAAGAAACACCTCCTCAATATTCCAGTTTGATAGATTAGCCTTAACATATTTACCTGTCTGTATATTAAAGTTAAAACTGACTTTCAACTCTTTCTTTTTTAGGTGTTCCATCATTATCCTTGAATTAATTTATATAAAATTATCCACTACTTTCTCTTGATAAAACAGACATCCGATCCATAAATGTTAATAAATGCCCGCTACATGCACCCAGATAAAGAATCAGTCCAATTCCCTTTAAACAAATCCATCCACGATCACCACCTCAAGATTAGCATATAATCACATTTTTTTTGTGGTTGGACTATACATAGGAATTATATCTCTAAACCCATAGCAACTTGAAAAATTACTTCGGCTCCGTTTGTTTTATAGAAAATAGCTTCCTGAAAAACGTTTTTTGAATTTCTCAACAATCCTTTCACGGAATATGAATTAGTCAAAGAAAAGGTTTTCTGCTATCGGAAAAAACACCTTCAAAAGTAAGGAAATGCCATCTCACTTTCTTTCACCACACTAATTCTCAATTTATTTTTATATTATCTTTATCTTTTTATTTTTTTTTTTAAATCAAAAGTTAATTTTTTTCTTTTCTTCTTCCTCCTTGACTTTGGCCAATTGCCAGCCACAAGCAAGCTGGAGCCTCGTCACAATTAGGCAAGGCTTGAGTTCACTAGATTTTAGCGAGGTCAAGCCTTGTCAGCTTGTGGAAAGGTTGAGCTCACCCAACACATGTGAGCTTAAGCCCTGCTAGATCCAATCACCTAGGTGGGCCTCGAGCCTCGCTGGAGGTTGCCAAATGTTGGCGAGGCCCTAGCTCGCCCAATTGACCCTAAGTGAGCTTGGGCCTCACCGATTCGGGCTCTGGGCGAGGCTTGAGCCTCACCCAGGTGGGTGGATCTAGTGGGGCTCAAGTTCACCAGCATTGGGCAAGCTCAGCCTCGCCATAGATTTGCAACCGCCTTGCCATAGGCTAGCGAGGCTCCAGCTCGCCTAGTCATCGATTGTTGTCGTGACTAGCAACTGGCCAATGAAGAAGAAGAAGATAAGTAAAGAAAAGGGGAAAAAAGAATAACAAATAATTTAAAATTTGATTTTTAAAAATAATAATAATAAATTATCTAAAGGAGTGCATGGAGGAAAAGATTTTCCTCACCGAACAGCAAAAAATATTTTTAAGTTTCAGTCGAACAACAAAAAAAATTAAAAATTTAGAGAATATATTACATATTGGGTTAAAATTCATAATTTATTCATATCATTTTTCATTTACTTTTTCGCAAAACAAACTGTGGGTTTGGTTTCCATGGAAGATGCACCTGAATGGCTACAAGAAAGAAACGTAATTATGAAGTTGGGCCTTAGGAATTTTTTATATGGACCATCTAGAAGTCAAGTCAAAACAATGGGACTGAGCATTTGCCCACGGCTTTCGAAGAGATGAAACTGCTTTTCGGAAGCAAGTGGAATTGGAAAACGCACTAAGTTTTTAGGTCAAACATTGACAGGAAGTCGATTGGCTGTTTTTGTTAGAATCACTTGTTTGAAGAGCACAATATATCAATCCAAATGTCTATCTGATCCATTAGATTTGATCTCGTCTTTTGATAAAAAATTTCAGTAGTAGATACCTCTTGTGCACGTAGTGTCAGACCGGCCACTGATTTCCTTATTGTTGAAGTGATTTGCCGAATATATTTCACTAAAAATATAAATCACACATGACATTTCTCACCACAGAATTATAAGGCGGTAGAGAAAACGAGTTATTAACACTCCTAAAAGTTATTAGACATGAGAAGTTTTGTAAAGTGATTCATAAGTAAAACCTACCTCAAAATCATAAGCATATTGAATCAAACCAAAAACTTCTTTTGAGGGTAGGTTTGACCCACGTGGATCTATAGACGGCAACACACTAAGACCCTTTTGAAAAGTTTTGTAAAGTGATTTATAAGTAAAACCTACCTCGAAATCATAAGCATATTGAATCAAACCAAAAACTTCTTTTGAGGGTAGGTTTGACCCACGTGGATCTATAGACGGCAACACACTAAGACCCTTTTCTAGTGGGTAAACAACTCTAGGATTGATAAGGACCCAAGCTTTAATTCAACGAGGGTGGTGATTTGATCTTTGAAGCAAGATGGTCGAATGATGTGGGACTCCTAAGAGGCTTCTTTTTTTGGGGGAGAGGAGAGAACAAATCTTATACCACTTCGAGTCGCGAGAGCATCGTTAGGTCAAATGGGTAGACATCGATGGGGAAAAAGTATCAAAAAAATCCTAAATCTTAATACCAAGTCAGTCTTAAACTTTTCAATCGGATCAATTCAATCATAAACCTTTTAACATTAGTACCAATTCAGTCCATCCGGCCATTTTGGTCGGCCGGTACTAACGTGGATGTCGGCCAGTGGCTGGACGTTGATGTGGCAATTTTTATGATTTTTTATTAATTTTTATTCTTTTCTTTTTCCTTTTCTTTTCTACCTTATTCTTGGTGATGGCCGCGAAGCCCTTGCCTGTCGCTTGTGAGGGTTGCGGCCCTCACTCGGCCTCTCCTAGGGCTGCCGATGAGGCGGCTTCGCCTGGATCCGGGCAAGGCCAGCCTCGCCCGGCCTTATCGCGGGCAAAGGTGGCCTCGCCTGTGGCTAGCGAGGCCATGGAGGCCATCGCTAGGGCGGAGGCAAGGGCCGCTAAGCCCTCGCCGGCCCGCCGACGAGGGTCGCGGTCCTCGCTCGGCCTCACCTAGGGTCGCGGGCGAGGTGGTGCCTAGCGATGGCCGCCTTCGCCCGGCCTTGGGCGAGGTCGAGTGAGGTCCGTGACCCTCACCGGCGGCTAGTGAGGGCTTAGCGGCCCTCGCCTCTGCGCTAGCAATGGCCGCCATGGCCTCGCCAGCTGCAGGTGAGGTCGCCTTCGCCCATGGCAAGGCTAGGGTGAGGCTAGCCTCACCCAGATCCGGGTGAAGCTACCTCGCTGGCAGCCCTGGGAGAGGTTGGGCTAGGGCCACGACCCTCGTCGGCCACCACTAGGAAGAAGGCAGAAAAGAAAAAGAAAAAGAAAAAGAAATAATAAAAAATTTGAAAAAATCATAAAAATTGCCACGTCAGCACTGGCCGGCCAAAATTGGCCGGATGGACTGAATTGATACTAATATCAAAAGATTTATGACTGAATTGTTACAATTGAAAAGTTTATGATTAAATTGGTACAAATGCAATAACTTTATGACTTTTTTGGTATTTTTCCCATCGATAAGGATGTTTAAAATGATTCGTGATCACATTGTTTCATTTCTTTTGAGAGCTTGATCTCATAAATCCGACTCAATCCTCACAGGAAAGGGTGCGTGATAAAAGCTAATTAGCATCCTCGAACAAGCAATCAATTCTTTCCTCCCCTTTTTAGAATCTTGGCCCGAGAATGCTCCAAAAAATTGCAACACGGAAGAGAAAAAAGCCAAAAGCTAAGATCCCATCGATGGCTACCTCGAGGCATGATCATCTTGGGGCATGAGATATTTGTTGAATCGACAAAAGCAAAAGCTGGTAGCTTCACCATCTCTACAAATATCTCCCAAGTTGGGATAGAATCACTTGTCACATTCAAGAAAGGGTCATCGTGGGAGCAATGATGCCTTGTTCCTATCTGGATATGTCGTCAGACTGGTTGAATTTTGAGTGTCTCTCTCTCTTCCCGTCTGCACTTCGGGTACTTTCTTTCTCTTCAGTCAATCTTGTCTGTACCACTCAGACCTATTGGGAATCTAAGGCGGCAACCTTAGGCGCTTTTCCCCTGATGTGTTCCATCTAAAACCGGAGATTGCTAGGTACTACATTTGTAGACCCTTTATCTTGGTATCTTTTAAGGAGTCAGGATCGAGGGTCGTAGATATATTCAATTCATCCGCTTCTACCATTTTTTAGGAGGATTTTGCATGTTCTTTCTTATAACTCCACCGAATTCAATTAAATGACTTAAAAAGAGAATCTCTTAATCTTGTTGATTCTGGGCTTCCGGCCTATTAGCATTGTAGATTTTATTTGCATCTTATTTACAATTGGCAAATCTATGATCACACTTATTAAAAAGATGATTGATTACGACTTGTAATGCTTATCTTGATTATCTTCCTATTGCGATTTGAATAATTTTTAGATATTATATGTTGTCCATGGTGCTTATAACAAAGCTCCTTTTGCTTTTTCCCTTCTCTATGTGAGTCGGGTCCAATGAAAGCATCTACAAAATCACCTTTTTTTTTTTATTGAAAAGTCCGTAACATTGGCTTCACGATCCACTCTACATTTTGATTTTATTAACTTCATGTTCGCTGTTGGTTCGAACTTTCCTAGTGAAAGACAAAATAGAGTGTCCATGAGCACTTTTTTTGTAGACATCTTTGGAACTGAGAATTCAATTTAATGATAATTGCCTCTAACATTATTGGATTTTTAGATTAATGCTCTAAACTATTTCTATTGTTGATGTCGTAGATTAGAAGGTCTAAAAGTTGTTCATAGTTTGCATTCGACTATGTGACACCAATAAGAGGTTAAAGAAACATGATTAAAGGGTGTTTGTGATAGCGATGTGAAATATCATGAGAACTTTAGTGCATTATTCTAAGTTTATTTCTTCCATGTCCTTTTTAGTGTAGTTTCAATTGATGTAACAACTATGCGCTATGATAAGGATTCTTAGTCTCATAAGGTGATTTGCCAAGATATCATGCCAAGCATGATTTGTGCTCAAAATTCGAGCCTTTGAAACATGGAATTCCAATTGCCGCAACAACTTAGTTAACCCCTAATTATATAGAGTCATGCCTATTAATCCGAAAGTCTCTTCTTTTTTTTCTTTTTTCCCCTCAAAATGCCCCCTCAAGCTCTTGAGGGATTGGTCGAGAGCGTCACCCTACTCAAATAAATCCCAAGGGGCCATGCCCACCATCCTCTAAGCGGGGTCTTACCTGATTCATGTGGACAAGCATGATTTACATGTTCGTTGGGATTAGTTGAGTCAAAAGGTTCAGATGACTTGCGTTGTAAGCAGCCGGATGTACAAAAATTGGCTTGGCACCTTGGAAGCAGAAGCTAGGCTTTCCTAAGTCGGGCCACATCAGGCCCACATGTAACACACGAACCCAAATGAAGGATCAAATCCTAGCGTTCGCTTGGAAGCAGGGATTTTTCTAGGCTTAAAGGAATTTCCCAAAAGATCCCACGCAATATAGGATCGAAAGAGACTCGGACATCCCGCTGATTTACAAACATACGATCACTAAATTGTTATGAATGTCACGTTTACGTTGTTGGAAATTATATCCAGAGAAAACACAAACTGTTTGTTGTAATCGGAATATCAATGTAAAGAAGATGATAACAGCTATATAATATCTTTCTTTTTATGTAAATTTACAAATCTTGGAGAAGAATAAAATAAGATATCATTGGAAAAATAACATAAAATTGGAGGTGAGGTACGGATAACCGAATCTCCTTAAGGCGATTAGTTCCTGCCAATGATGCTCCGCAAATTCAAGAATTATACCTCCCAAGATACAACACCTCGAACCTGTTTGGATTAGCACTATGCAAACAGGACTCTGTCGAACCGTTCAATTGAACCGGCACAAAAAAAAAAAAAAAAAAAAAAAAAAAAAAAAACGGAAGAGTAGAAAAGTTTATCAAAGCCTTTTTGGAATTGAGTTGGAAAAACCAAAACCGAAAAACCGTAATGAAGTTCTATGCTCATATCTATTTATAGAGCTTTTTAGTTCATGTACATAAGAGATACATGAATTAAATAGACGCATGTATCCACGATATTCATGAATCAAGAGATACATGAATTCAAGAGATTCATGAATCTAGAGATACATGAATTCAAGAGATTCGTGAACTCTATAAATACATGAACTAAAAGATACATGAATCTAGGAAATTCATGAATTCAATAGATACATGAACAGAAAACTATAGGAAATTCATGAATCCAAAAGGATATATGTGAACAGAAAAAACGTATCTTAATTTATTGGCTTTCATTGATTCATTAACCATAATTATAATCATAATTACAACAATCCCCCACATTAATGGATCAACAAAACATTTTTGACTCGAAGGAATCTAAGCATGCCTGTTGAAATATACCGCATCAAGATAGGTAACTTTCGCTTTGAACCTTCTTTAGTGAAAGCCTATCGGACTTACTTAACTGGTCGATGGACTAAGCCTTGAATCGCTAGTTATTTGTGTAAGCCTAGACAATAAACCGCACATAGAGTATTTCCAATTCAAGATTGGTTCTCGGTTGTGTTCGTTCTTTCGGCCCTGAACCTCTCGGGATTCGTGCGTGCTTTAGAAAATCTAGCCTTTAAAGATTTTCATAGAGTCGGCCAGCTCCACGCATATAGGTGCATTCCTATTAAAGATATCTTACCATATCTTACTTGGATGTTACATTCCAAGTTATAGGAATCATTAAACGCATAGCGTACCCTTAATAACGTTGTAGGAAAACATTGTTGCATCATAGGAATGGGAGACAGTGCTTACACTAGAGTTTTCAAAATTTGCGTTGTCCTATTGAACCTAGACCATGGGATCTCCAATCACATAGATTAGGTTTCCACCTTGGAATCTCTTTATTGGATTAAGGCTCTTAAACCCATTCCCCTCGATGCGCAGTTTATCTGCTCTTTTGACAAAATTTTTGTCAGCGGATCCGCAATATTTTTTTTTGACTTTACAAAGTCTAAAAAATGATTCTATTTGAAAGCAACTGCCTTACGGTATTGTGTCTATGACAAATGTGTCTAGACTTACCGTTATAAATCACATTATGCACCCTTGCAATTGCCGCTTGATTGTCACAGTGTATGCAAATTGCAGGCATATGCTTTAGCCACATTGGAACATCTTCTAAAAAATGTCGAAGCCATTCTGCTTTTTCAGCAGCTTTATCTAAAGCAACAAACTTCGATTCCATTGTAGAACGCGTTATTAGAGTTTGTTTAGAGGATTTCCATGACACCGCGGCACCTCCTAGCATGAACACATATCCGCTAGTCGATTTCGATTCTTCAGAATCTGAAATCTAGTTGGCATCACAATAATCTTCCAAAACAGCTGGATATTTGTCATATTGTAGAACATAGTCTTTTGTCCTTTTCAGATATCCTAATACTCTCATCAAAGTATTCCAGTGTTCGTGACCTGGGTTACTGGTATATCTACTTAGTTTGCTTACTGAGTATGCAATATCAGGTCTAGTGCAATTCATGATATACATGATGCTACCGATTACTTGAGAGTATTCCAGCTGTTTTACACTATTTCCAGTGTTCTTTCTTAAAGTTAGGTGTGGATAAAAAGGATTGTTTGCATCTTAAATGCCGAATTCTTTAAATCTCTCAAATACCTTTCCAATGTAATGAGATTGTGTTAAACCTAAGCCATCAGAATTCCTTAGAATTTTGATGCCGAGTATAACATCCGCTATACCTAAATCTTTCATCTCAAAGTTCTTCTTGAGAATGTTCTTGGTGATTTTGATGACCACAGTATTATCTCCAAGAATTAGTAAGTCATCGACATATAGACAAATAACTGCATATCCAACTGTTGTGGATTTAGTGTACACACATTTGTCACACTCATTGATTCTATACCTATTTTGAATCATTACCCGGTCAAATTTCCCATGCCATTGCTTGGGAGCTTGTTTAAGTCTATACAATGATTTGACAAGTCTACACACTTTGTGTTCTTGTCCTTTGACCTTGAACCCTTTAGGTTGTTCCATATAAATCTCCTCGTCGAAATCACCATTTAAGAATACAGTTTTCACATCTATTTGATGTATTTGCAAATTGTATAGCGAAGTTATAGCAATCAACATCCTTACCGATGTTATTCTTGTGACAGGTGAATAAGTATCAAAGTAGTCAAGACCCTCTTTTTGTCTAAACCCTTTGGCTACAAGTCGAGCTTTGTACTTATCAGTGGAACCATCAGCTTTTAGTTTTTTCTTAAATATCAATTTACACCCAATTGGTTTATTTCCAGGTGGAAGATCAACCAATTCCCAAGTATGGTTACTTATGATAGAATGGATTTCATTGTCAATAGCTTCTTTCCATAAAAGAGCATCTAGTGATGACATTGCCTCTTTATATGTTTGGGGCTCACCTTCTAACATGTATGTTAGAAAATCAGGTCCGAAAGATTTTTCAATTCGAGACCTTTTATTCTATGAAGCACCGACACTCTCTAAAAGCCTACGTGTTGTGTCAGACACTTCGATACGTGTCCGACATTCTCCGATACTCTCGGACACTCTCTGACACTTGGTCAACACGTGTCGGAAAATCCGACACTATGTCAACTTTCCTAACACTTTTTGACACTCGAGTCTAACATACGAGTTTCTAACACGTGATTCCAATATTGAGGTCCATTTTTAAAAAAAAATAATAAATGAGAGATCAAAATGTATATATGTGAAAAAATAAAACACAATAATAAAAATAATAAATGAAGAAAGAAGAAAAATCTAGTATTCTCTTCTATTTTGACTCTCACTTCTTATGATACACAATTCATCCCCTAAGTGTTTTTTCTCCTCTTCCGACATATCTAATATGCGAGTCCAAAATATGGATTACTTGTCTTTTCGTCAAGTTTTATGAATTATGAATAGAGTTGAATTTGTCAAATTGAAATAATAAATGATATTAATAAATGGTGGATAAATGTTTTTAGTATAAATTCATTATATGCTTATTTATTTATTTATGAATTTGAATCAAATTAATTTGATTGAAATAAACATAAAAATGATAATTTATTATGTATATATAAAAATATATATTTAATAGCTAACGTGTCCTAACGTGTCCCAACGTGTCAGAATTCTCTGTTTTTTGAGAAACGACGTGTCAGCGTGTCATGTCATGTCGTATCATGTCACGTGTTGCTTGTTAGTGTCGGTGCTACTTAGCTTTTACTCCTTTGAAGTTCAGCTTCTTTGGTCACATCTTCATCATTATCATATTTTGATTCTTTAAGCCTTTTATGAGAAAGTTCTCTTTGATTTCTTTTTGTAGGATATATATTCTCAAAAAATTCAGCATCCCTTGATTCTAGGATTGTATTGACATGGATTTCCGCATTTTCAGATTTGTGAACCAAAAATCTATATGCACTACTATTTTGAGCATAACCAATGAATATGCAATCTACCGTTTTAGGTCCCAACCAAGTTTGTTTTGGAGGACAAATTGCCACCTTGGCCAAGCACCCCACACTTTTAGAAAATTGTAGGATGGTAACTTTCCATTCTATAACTCGTATGGAGTTTTACCTGTCTTTTTGTGAGGTATTTTATTAAGAATATAATTTGCAATTAAAACTGCCCCCCACAAGTTTTGAGGTAAACCTGAACTCAAAAGCATGGCGTTAGCCATTTCCTTTAGTGCCTTGTTCAATCGTTCAGCAATTCCATTTTGTTGTGGAGTATAAGTTGCAGTCGTTTGGAAAATTATTCCAAAATGAGCACAAAACTCCTTGAAATTAATTGAACTATATTCTCCTCCTCTATCAGATCTAAGCACTTTAATTCGTTTATCAAGTTGGTTTTCAACTTCATTTTTATACTTGACAAACATGCTCATAGTCTCATCTTTGCTAGTTAGTAAATAAACATAGCAAAATCTAGTACAGTCATCCACAAATGTGATGAAGTACTTCTTTCCACCTCTACTTTCTACAAACTTTAAATCACATAGATCACTATGGATTAATTGTAGAGGTTCACTTGTTCTTTCAATGGATTTGAAAGGTTTCTGGGCAAACTTAGCCTCAACACAAGTCTCACACTTATAACGGGCATCCAACTCAAATCTTGGAATTAACCCCAAATTTGCTATTATCTTCATTGTACCATAGTTTACATGTCTTAATCTACCATGCCATAGATAAAGAGACACAACAGTATAAACTGAAGACTTTTATTTATTAATAGTCTTTGGGTACACATAATTCGAGTTTACATCAATGATAGCCACATTGGCTTTAAACAAGTCATTACACAAGTACCATTTCCCCACATACATCCTTCCTTTTGAAAGTACAAATTTGTCGGATTCAAAGACAACTTTGAAACCCTTCTTTACAAGTATAGGGCCAGAAATTAGGTTTTTCCAAATCTCTGGTACATGTAGCACATTCAGCAAGGCGACCTCCTTACCAGATGTAAACTTTAGGATCACCTTTCCTCTTCCGGCAATCTTTGTTGATATAGAGTTAGTCATATAAAGCTTCTCATCTTCTTCAGCCTTCTCATAAGATGAGAATATGTGTTTATCTACATAGATGTGATTTGTAGCATTTGTATCTAGCCACCAGCCATTAGTGTTCGACACCAGAGATGCTTCAGACATTACCATAGCAGACATTCTCTCATTAGCTGTTACTAGAGGTGTTGCCATCACAGTAGGCAAAGTTCGTTGAACTACCCCTCTAGAAACGGAGCCAAAAGCCATTTGGCATGTATTGTTCTGAAAAATAGTCCCAAGCATACCGGTTGTGACAGTCGGATTTTCCGCTTCTGTTTTCAATTAAATAAATCGGCTTTTCGTCGACGTGCTTATAGCGCTATTCTCTGAGATGATCACTCATTAGATAACTTGACTAATCGGGAAAGTTATTAAAGGATTTTGATGCAACAGACTTGAGAATTCGACCAGGAATCAACTGCTCGACCGTGTTAGTCTACAAGGATCAGTTCGACACAGTCGAAAATCTATCGGAAATCAGAAATAGGTTGATTCGATAGAGATAAAATTAGGCTTTGGTGATTCCAACTAATTACAAATTTCTCGTCGATCGGCACTAAACCGAATTTTCTGTTGTTTTGGTACCCTGTGCTCGTAATTGAAACCTCGAGATTTTTCACGACAATCGAAAGTCGTCAATGTGTCGAAGATGTACATTGTGGCTCGGGAATAATCGACCACGGGTCAGTTGCACCGAAAATTCCTAAAAACTAACCGATAATTTAGGTTGCGTTAAAATCACATTTGACTGAAATTAACCGAGGAAATGATGTCGATTACAGAAATTAAGAATTTTCACGTGTCACAATTCATCCCAAGGACATTGTTGCATCTTCTCAAAATTTATTGATGATGGGAATTGTTCATGAAATGTGCAAGATCAGCAAATTAAAAGAGCAAGGGAATTGCCACATTTTAAGTAGGATTTTAAGGCCTCTAATGTGAAGCAATTTAAGAGGTATTATAAGTTGTTACTAAGAGACTTGACCCTATTGAATTAGATGTTAGATTGGTAATTAAAGAAAGAATAGAAGTCTCCTCAAAAGGAAATTCGTAGGAATCCCTCTCTCCTACAATTTCACCTCAATTTCCTTGGTATTTAATGGAGATAGACTTGGAAAAGATAGTGGGACCTAAGGTAGTAATGGAGAGCCAATTTTTCATGGAATTTGGGGCCAAAAGCAGAAGGTAAATGCTGAGTAACTTCCAGGCATTTACTCCCCACCTTCCTCCTCTCTTCTTGCCGTAGGAAACCGAAATGCAACAACAAATGGGCTGCTTTCTTTTTTACTTTTCCCTTTTCTTTCTTGTTCTTTATTTTTCTTTCCTTTCTTTTCTCTCAGCCGAAGGGTCTTAGTCTTCTGCTTTACCCTATTTTCTTCTTCTTCCGCACTTATTTCTTCTCCCCTGCTGCCGTGCACCTGTCTCTCTCTTTCCCTTATCCATCCTTGCAACAATTTCCTTTCCCTTTCACAACCATAAAAAGTCTTGTCTTCTTCTTATCTAAGTTAGTTTATTCGGCCATTCTTGCTCCCCCTTGGACGACAAAGCAGCGACCGAACAGCAAGGTCTCGAGCGTTCCTCCCTCCTCAAGAAAATCCGGGACTTTGTGTGTTGCTGTGGTAGTCACTCAACGACACCTCCAGCCGTTGTGCTGGGTCCAAATCATCGTCAAAAACTTCCAGGGCTGTCCTTGTGTTGCCGTCCGGCCACAAGTGAGGATCGCCATTAGTTTCGGTGGTGAGTTGTCTTCTAAACGGACTAGGGGTTGAGTACCTCTATTAGGAATTCGTACAAGTTAGAAAGATGTAGATGACGTTATATGTGGATGGATGTTGGTTAGGGATGTTATGATGGCCATAGAAAAGCTTAGATAGGGTTTAGAGAGTGAGACAAACGTCGTGGAGGAAGATTCAGACTAGAACAGTAGTTGATTTATGAAAAAGTTTCCAGGATGTGTGTGTTTTGTTAATTTCGTAGACAACTGTGTGTTGCGATCTTGAAGGAATTTTATTCTGAAGAAATGTTTTAAACATCCTAAATAATAACATATATTTTTCTCAGAATTTTTAGAATTTAAAAAGATGATGATTTTCATGACGTCATCCTTGAAGCAGTAATTCGGACAGTTCTGTAAACCGTGACTTGTTATGATTTCGAGGGCTGTTACTGACCTTTAAAGGTCGAATTTCCAATCAGTTTATTCATGAAGTTTGTTCGTTATAACTTTTAGTTTAACATACTTGAATTTCAAATCAAACGGACTAGATTTCGACCCAAAAATGAACTAATTTCGATGAGTTAGGCTCTCTGGAACTGGACTCGATTTTTGTGCCAAATAGAAAGAATTTCTGGGCCGAATCCAGAGGGATCTGGATCTTGGTGTCTTCATAAAAAATGTTTTTTTTTTTTTTGTGTTTTCAAGCACGTGTCCAAATTTGAGAATTTTTCGAGCTCATACGAGTGGGTTTCTGACTTCGAATTTGGGAGAGCGTAATTGGACTGTTTTATGTGAATTTGGGTTAGTAAGAGTGTATGTTTGTTTTGAAGTATTCTTGCTATAAAATTGCTTAATTAAGACTGTGAATGCTATGTGTAACTGATTATTGAAGTGTGACATTGATCATAGGCATTCATGGCATGAGATTCCGCCACGAGCCTTTGGTGCCGGGCGATGTTTCTTCGGAAATGCCCCACGTCAACGGATGCCGGTCGCAGTGGAGGCTAGACCGATGCTCCTATATGGAATGCCGTCTAGATGTAGACGATGCCACGCTCGACGGTGCGAGGCGATGCTCGGTTATGCCGGAAGACTGTTATTTGAGCATTGAAATCATTTGTGACGCATGAGATGGCCGGTTATGCCGGAAGACTATTATTTGTTGCATTGATTGTGACATGTATGCTTACATGGATATTCACGCCCTTGCATATGCTCATGTTAAAGTATTTCTGTGCATATGCTCATGTTAAAGTATTTTTGTGATGTATGAACTTGATACTGTTATGAATGTTTTATTTGATACTAATATGCAGGAACTTGCTGGCATTAAATGAGTGGTAAGAAACGTGATTAGATTGCATGTTGAGTGTACCCTTCTCCTACTCTGGATTTAGGGGATTTACTCGCTGAGATGTGATCTCACCCCTTAGTGGGCTAACATTTTTCAGGTCCCTAAATGGAGGAAGGCCAGGTCGTATACAGTTGGTCACAATAAAAGAGGAATAGGACTCTCGCTATCTCATTCCAAGTGATGATGGGTTTTCCGTCAAGACTGGATGTAGGGTGACAGCTCACCCCCAAGATATCGAGAAATATGGTATTGTAGTAGTAAACCTCAGTCTTATAGATAGAAGCTTAGTTAGTGGGTAATCGAACAGCTTCACTTTTTGTATTAGACCTTGGGGTGTTAAACTGATCTATAAGTAATGTGATGTTGTAGGTGTGGCTTGTGAAAAATAATATCCTATGTTTCTATCCCACTGTTTTGTTGTATGGAGATTGTTTTACGTTTCCGCATGTGCAAAAATAATGAATGGGTCGGCAACAGTTTCTGAGATGTTGCAAATTTTAAATCGACCATTGTGCATGTGCCCAGGGTTCGGGTCGTAACACCAGTCGTATGACTTGTACCCGCATCACCAAAATTGGTGTTAGCCCAAGGGTTCGTAGCATTAACTACTACAAATTTAGACCCTGAGGGTTGAATATCTTCCATAGCAACGATCGAATCGGCCATAGGAACGTCTCCTGAAACATTATGAACATTAAATGGCACTTGATTGTTTTCAGCCATCTCAATAATCTGACAAGAATAACAAACAGTGAGTGATATAATCGCCTTAAGATTGTTGGAAATTATATCCAGAGAAAACACAAACTATTTGTTGTAATCGGAACATCAATGTAAAGAAGACGATAACATTTATATAATATCATTCTTTTTATGTGAGCTTACAAATCTTGGAGAATAATAAAATAAGATATCACTGGAAAAATAATATAAAATTGAAGGTGAGGTATGGATAACCAAATCTCCTTAAGGCGATTAGTTCCTGCCAATGGTGCTCCGCAGATTCACAAATTATGCATCCCAAGATACAACACCTTAAACTTGTTTGGATTAATACTATGCAAACAGGACTCTGTCGAACCGTTCAATTGAACTAGCACAAAAAAAAAAAAAAAAAAAAAAAAAACGGAAGAGTAGAAAAGTTTATCAAAGCCTTTTTGAAATCGAATCGGAAAAACCAAAACCGAAAAACCGTAATGAAGCTATATGCTCATATCTATTTATAGAGCTTTTTAGTTCATGTACATAAGAGATACATGAATTCAAGAGATTCATGAATCTAGAGATACATGAATTCAAGAGATTCGTGAACTCTATAAATACATGAACTAAAAGATACATGAATCTAGGAAATTCGTGAATTCAATAGATACATGAACAGAAAACTATAGGAAATTCATGAATCCAAAAAGAGATACGTGAACAGAAAAAACGTATATTAATTTATTGGCTTTCGTTGATCCATTAACCATAATTATAACCATAATTACAACATACGCAGGGTAAGAACGTACTGGCCAATTTTACCGTCTGTGATTAACAATATTTACAACACACAATCTGTACAAGACATAGATATACGTTCCCTCCTTAGTTGGACACGAGTGAATGTGAAAGAAACCGAGAGGATGAAGTACGAAGGAAGAGATTGTATTCTATTCACTTCGATTGATTGTAAATTTACAGATCTTCTGTAAATATAATACAATGAGTATGTAATTAAAGAAAGTAAATTATGCTATGTATCGATTTGTATCTAAATCTAATCACGATTGATATGTACATAATCGCAATCGGCTCTAATCAAATCAAAATCTTCAATCAAATATTCTTGCATATCTTCCAACACTCCCCCTCAAGCTGGTGGCTTGTAGATGTCCAAGATGCCTAGCTTGTTCAGAAGATATGCATGTTGTCTCTGACACAAGGATTTGGTAAAGATGTCTGCTGGTTGTTCTGTTGTCCCAATTCCCTTTGTCTCAATCACTCCTTCTTGGATCTTCTCTTGTGTGAAGTGACAATCCACCTCTATGTGCTTGGTTCTTTCATGCATTATAGGATTTGCTGCAAGCTTGAGAGCGGCATCATTGTCACAGTACAACTTTGTTGGTCCTTGCACTTGTATTCCGAGATCTTTAATAAGGCCTCGTATCCATACTATTTGGCAAGTGGTTTTTGCCATAGCTCTGTACTCTGCTTCGGCTGAGGACAAGGACACAGTAGGTTGCTTCTTGGTCTTCCATGAAAAAAGTGATTCTCCCAATTTGATACAATATCCAGTAACTGATCTTCGACTTATAGGACATGTTGCATAGTCTGCATCACAGTATGCTGTCATCTTCATGTCACATCTCTTGGATAAAAGTATCCCGATTCCTGGACATTTCTTCAAATATTTCACAATCTTCAAGGCAGCGTCCAAATGAGATTGCTTTTGATTATGCATGAACTGACTAAGAGTCTGTACTACATAAGAGATGTCGGGCTTGGTCATAATCGAATATATGAGCTTCCCGAAAAGCCTTTGATAGCCTGATGGATCTCTGAGTGTTGGGTCATCATTTCTAGATATACCCTTATCATAATCTGCATAAGTCAATTTAGTGTTCTGCTCGATGGGAATTACAGCTGGCTTGCATCCTGACAAACCTGCTTATGATATAATCTCCAAAATAAATTTCCGTTGACTAAGAGAAATCCCTTGGTCAGATCGAGCAATTTCGATTCCAAGGAAATATTTAGGTGCCCCTAAATCCTTGATGTGAAAAGTGGCATGCAAATATTCATTGAATCTTTCTACGGTAGCTTTATCATTTCCCATATGGAGAATATCATCGACATATATCATCAAATAAATAGATGACATACCTTTGCTTTGTGTGAATAAAGTATAGTCATGCTTGGACTGCTTGAAGCCTGCTGTTGTAAGAGCATCTGCAAATTTGGCGTATCACTGCCTGGAGGCTTGTTTCAATCCATAAAGGGATTTGCGAAGACGACATACTCTATTCTCTCCCTGTCTTCGTAAACCCTGGGGAATATCCATATAGATTTCTTCGTCTAAATCACCGTGAAGGAAAGCATTGTAGACGTCCATTTGATGTAGAGGCCAGTCATTAATGGCAACAACATTTAAAAAAGAACGGACCGTGACATCTTTAGTGATTGGAGAGAATGTCTCGTGATAGTCGAAACCTTCTTGTTGGGTGAAACCCTTGGCTACCAATCGTGCCTTATATCGTTCAATGGAGCCATCGGCACGATATTTAATCTTGTAGACCCATTTGCACCCAATTGGCTTGCAATTAGGTGGTAGGGTAACAAGATCCTAGGTTTGGTTGTCAATCAGTGCCTTAAGTTCTGCCTGCATGGCCTATTGCCATTTCGGATCAATGGACGCCTCACCATAACTAGATGGTTCTCTGCCTTCTGATAAACGACTAATGCAACATCTATGTTCCTGTGATAATCTATGAAAGGAAACATAGGATGAAATAGGATACTAAATACCTGGAGAATTGCGAGTGGCACAGACATAATCTTTGGTCTAGGTTGGAGGTCGTGTAGCTCTACCATATCGTCTTGGTTGATCGACCTCTATAGGAGTTGGGATTCTCTCATTGGAAGGCAATGGCGAGATATCCTGGATTTCCTCATCAGTGCTAGTGTCGTCTGGTGTATGTTCCAAGAGATTCTCTGATGAGTTTAGATTCTCAGCTACATTTTCTGGTGTTGCTGCAATGGGAACAAGAATATTCCTTGGTTGTTCCAATGAGATGTAATAAGAATCACGAGGGAATGCTTCCTCAGATAATGGGCCACTAGGATTTGAAATGATCCTTGAATCTTCATCTGAAGGTGTCTTCTGAGAGAAAGGGAAACTGTTCTCATGAAAGATTATATCACGACTGACAATAAATTCCTTTGTGGAAATCTCCATAACTCGATACCCCTTCTGTAGATTTGAATTTCCCATGAAAACGCATTGTCGAGCGCATGGACTGAACTTGTCGCGAGGACCCACCGTTGCAATATAGCATAGACATCCGAAAACCTTGAGATGTTTTAGCTCAGGTTTCTTCCGGAATAATAGTTCAAATGGCGTTTGCCCATTGAGGACCTGAGTGGGCATATGGTTGATTAAATAGGCCGCCGTGATGACACAATCTCCCCAATAATCTTTTGGGATTGAAGCTTGAAACTTTAAAGCAAATGCAACTTCCAGTAAATGGCGATGCTTGCGTTCAACCACTCCATTTTGTTGTGGTGTATAAACGCATGAACTTTCATGTTGGATCCCATGAGATGAAAAAAGGGAGGAGCAATTGTGACTGAAGAATTCCACTATGTTATCAGTACGAATCCGCTGAATAGATTTGCCAAACTGATTCTTGGATAATGTGATGAATGTTTTCAAATAGGAGAAAGTCTAATCTTTAGACTGCATCAAAAAGATCCACGTCGTATGAGAATAATCGTCGACTATGGTAAGGAAGTAACGATATCCATCATGATTAATAGTATGACAAGGTCCCCAAATATCCATATGAATTAAAGAAAAAATCTCACTAGTGCGGGAGTTACTGGATGGGAAGGGTGTGCGAGATTGTTTTGCAAGAGACATATAGGACACTGATGACAAGGAAATGAGGCACTATGACCCAATCTCAAGTGCATAAGGAAATTTTTGTCATTCATGCTCAAATTACATAAGGAAAGTTTATTCAAGGAAGTGCATGATAAATCAAAATTACTTGGTAGATGTGACCAAAAAATAGTCATTTGAAAAGGTTACCCCAGCCCATCAGTCTCCCAGTCGAAAGGGCCTGAAAGAAACAGGTATTGGCATTGAATAATACTTGACAAGAATTTTCTTTGCAGACTTTTGACTCAGAAATGAGGTTGAATTGGAATTTTGGGACATATAGAACATTTCGAAGAATAATCTAGGGACTGAGATTGACTGTTCCTGTCATATTAACATGGGTGATATTTCCATTGGGTAATTGAACGGAGACAGGAAAATCCAGTCCTTCATTTATACTTGAAAAAAAAACTTTGTCACATATAATATGTTCACTTGCCCCTAAATCAATGATCCATGCTTTCCTTGATATAGAATTAATCAAGCAATGTGTGATACCTGAGAAACTCCCTCCTTTGTCAGAATTATCCAATTTTTGCATTGCTTGCATCAGTTGTTGGTATTGTCCATAAGTAATAGGAGGATCAGCATTTGGACCGGTGGGTCCACTGAATTGATAAGCAGCTGAAAATTTCTTTCCTTTTTCTCCCGGTCTTCCGTGCAGTTTCCAACAGCTGTCAATCATATGATTCGAACGCTTGCAATATTCGCAAAATAATTTACCCTTTCCTTTGAAATTTTGCCCGAAATTCCTTGATGATGTGGCTAAGATCTGACTGTCCATCTCTTTTCCTGCGGACTGATCTCCACTGTTCGATCCGCCTAAAGCATCGGCCGCCTGTGAGCCGTTGGATCCGCGCGCTCGATCTGAGCTGTTGAAGACTTCCCTTTTAAGGGAAAGCGGATCAGCTCCGCCGAACCCTAGCGTGCCCCTTTTTTTCTTTCTCGCGTGCTAGGGTTCAGTTGAGCCTGTCTCGCCAATCGCCACGAACTACAAGAGCTATGCTCTTGCTGTTCCTTACATGTTCCGGCGACGCGAGGCGCTGGCTCTCCTCCTGTACGGCAAGTTGAAAGATCCGACCGATTTGCGGCATGGGCTCCATGGCAAGGATCTGTGAGCGAAAGGTTAGAAATGTATTGTTCAAAATGAGGAGAAAGTGTGTGGCTTTCTCCCTATCTTTGATGGATTTGTATTGCTTGATTGTGGATTCTGGGCCCTCGAGCTTCTCCTTAGCCGCCTTGAGGTTGTTCCAGAGTGACGATAGCTTGTTAAAACAAGCCATGACCGTCATGTTTCCCTGCTTTAACTCGCTGAGTTCCTGCATTAGGGTAAATATTTTGGCTTGATCTAGTTTACCGTACATTTCTTTGATGTTTTCCCACATGTTCTTGGCATCCTCTATCGGTGGGAGTCCAGCCGAGACTTCTGGGGAGATGCAATTGCCGATCCAGGTTCGAACGAGTCGGTTGCTCTTCCTCCAAAGTCGGGCCAGACGCTCATCGACAGGTATTGGAATGGTTCCGTCAAGAAAACCATCTTTTTCCTTCGTTGCTAGGGCGCGCCAGAACTCCTGCGACCATCTGAGATAATTTTCTGGTCCAGTCAGCTGCTGGCTGATTAGTCACAGTTCTAGTTCGTCGGCGGTAGAAACGAACAGAGGGTCGCCGAGTTCTGGTCGTCCGGCGAAGGCCGCCGCTGGAAACGGCAGGAAACCGGGTGTGAGATTCGGGTAGGGATTCGTCCCTAGACCTGATTTGCTCGACCCGATTGGATAATTCGCATTGTAATATCCCGGGTAGGGATTTGTTCCCATACTCGGTTCACCCGACCCATTTGTCTGCTCCAATCCTTCGGTTGGGCTTGCCCCACTTGTGGTTGGCAGGCCTCCGTTGGTTTGGACATGGCTCTGGTGGCCCACATATCCAGGCGATGATGAATTTGGGCTTGGCCCAAGGTAAAGCGGATAAGGAATCCACTGGTAAGGTTGGCCCATCATGCGTTGCCCCATATTGAACTGAGCCTGCGTGGGCCGCCACTGAATGGGTTGGACCTAGAACGGCTGTTGTTCCATTGCTGGAAATTGCTCGATTGAAGGAACGGCTGCAGGTGAATTCTGAGCCTGCGAGATCTGAGGGACGACTCCTCCAGTGGGCTGGTTACCGGTAGCAGAAGCTTCATCTTGCGGATTAGCCATGGTAAGTAGAAAGAATCTTCCTTAAGAGTGACACTTATGCCTGATGCTATTCTGTTTTGTAGGTCAGAATTTTTGGGCTGAAGGTTGAGATGGAAGATTGAAGCGGAAGCTAAGATCAGAAGCCTGGAGGCTCTGATACCATGAAAGAAACCGAGAGGATGAAGTACGAAGGAAGAGATTGTATTCTCTTCACTTCGATTGATTGTAAATGTACAGATCCTCTGTAAATATAATACAATGAGTATGTAATTAAAGAAAGTAAATTATCCTATGTATCGATCTGTATCTAAATCTAATCACGATTGATATGTACATAATCGCAATCAGCTCTAATCAAATCAAATCTTCAATCAAATATTCTCGCATATCTTTCAAACAGAATGTTATTATATCTCAAGTATGCTCATTTGGAGTAGTGATTCGCCATACTTGTCATTGGTTAGCAATCAAAGAATAACCTAATTTGTATTGTTATATGCCGAGTTCGATAACTGGTCACTTATTAGATAGCTATTAGGTGCATTCAAAAAATCTCTTATCGAAGATTTAAATAAACTTGAGACGATAGCAAAGCTTTTGGATTACAAAAAATGAATGAATAAACGAATCGATCAGAAAGAATTATTACACGAAGTTCTCAAACGATTCCTATTTAGTGAATTATTTTTAGACATTCACTAGATTCAGATGCTTCCTTTCTCGTTGTTCATCTCCGTCATTTGCCTCCATTCCTACCGCCGCCGCTGGAGGCTGCACCGCCCTTACCGCCTTGACTGCCCTGTTGACTGCCGCTCTCGGCAATGTCGTCTTCCAAATCAACCGTCCGCACCTTGAACCTATCAAGCCTCAGTGCGGGCTCGTCCCCTACCCCTCCGTCCCTGCCGGGCAGCCGAGGCGATCCTACGCTCAAGCTCCTCGGAAACGCCCTCACCTCCCTCGTCCTGTTCGACCGCAGAGCCTCCTTGAGCTTCCGATCGATCTCGTCGTGCAGCTTCGGGAACAATTGCTGGAACGTCTGCCGGCGCCGCTCATAGAGGTCCCTAAGGTCCTCCATCAGCGCGAGCAGCCATGGGTCCATCGACTGGTCCCTCCCGTTGCATGGGCGGTGTCCGTAGTAGTAGAACTGGCCCTCCGCGTCCCCGAAGCTATAGCTCTCCCCACACGGGCTCTCGCTTCCAAAGCCATAGGGTGCGTGGTCGGAGCTCGGGAAGGGAGGAGCTCCGGCAGCGCTGGGCATCGGCTCGCCATGCTTGTATCCGATTCCGTCCAACTGGGGTCCGAGAGACTCCGGCCACAGCGGCGCACCCTGATAATCCATCTGAATAAAACAGAAAATCACCGATCGCCTGAAGAAACCGAAGATGATGCAGAACCAAGGTGACGGAAAATTCGACGTTGGAAATTTGAGGATCGTGAAAGCTTGAGAGAGTGTGTGTATATGTATGTATATGTAAATGTAAATGTATATGTATATGTATATATAGGCGACGAGAGGGCGGAGAAATTGAGAAATTCCAGAGAGGGAGGGAGACTTTTCAATCGGTACGGCTCGGTCATTCTTGCGCATCGATATATGCGCGTCGCATTCCTCGAGTTCTTTCCTAGTTGCTTTATAATAATAGTAATAATGATAATAAATATTAGGATTTGGTTGTTGATAAAATGGTGAACTTCAATGTTTGGAACAGTGCGAACATGCGCTTCGGCGGCTGCCGATTGTGGACGGTTTTCTTACATGATCTTGAATTCCTTATATTCACCGACTTAACCTTGATAGTATCAGAGGCAGAGGTAAAATACCAAATTAAATCCTAAGATGGTAGCCGACCTTCGCTCAAGTAAAAACATCGAAATATGCATTACGAACCGTATGAACGGGCTGTACATTTTAGCATCAAATGTATCAGCAAGGGTTCGCGATGTCAGATCACGCGTTACGTGTAGTTATAAGATGATTCTTGCGATATGATTATTTTATTATCTTGTTGACCGTCTTTACTCTTTAGAACAGCGTTAGAGTTTGGCTTCAAGACAAATTGAAGCCTAAAAGATTAGGTCAAAATAGTCTTCTTGAAGATATTGGAAGAACTTGTTTGACATTGTTTGACACAGATGATGTCTTGGAAAGAGAGTTGCCTTTTGATTATATCACCATGTTCCATTCGTAACTCACCTGTGCATACTCCACATCTCAACAATCTTCATTAGGTATGCTTTGTTTGGATTCTACTTCACTGCAAAAGCTTAAATTAATGATTCATGTGCGATTTATGAACTATTTTACGCTATATAAATTATTAGATGTGGGACTTTTCTTATTCAATCCATGCGTGTATCTCGACATACTAATTGATGGGTCATGACCAGGAATGCGACTATTTTTCGGGTTTGGCCGACACGAACTATTGAAAGGACTGAATTGAGAATTTGTAAGAATATGAGTGGGAGGGAAGCTCGTTGACTTTTCCCGGGATCCCAGTCGTGTTGACTGATCGTTGAGTGTGTTTCTTTGATGAACGACTGGTAGTTTTGAGCGAGTTCTTTGAGTTCTTTGGTCCAGTCATTATTGACCGGTCTTCCATCAAAACAAACGCCTCCCCACCTCACCCAAAATGATCGCCTCCTTTGCTTTTTAATATAAATGATCGAATTGGTGGCACATAAGTTGTAATTGATAATTAAAATATTTTTTATCGATTAATTATTTTAAGCAATACGAGCGATTATTTTTAGAGATATATTTTTCCAAATTATTCATTTCCCACAAAAAAAAAATGGAGTATCAATTTCACGATAATTGCTGCAAATGTTATTGGCATTCCAGATTAATGTGCTGAGCTATTTTTATTTTTAATGTCGCAGACTGGAAGGTTCAAAAGTTGTGCATGGTTTGCATTTGATTGTATGGCACCACTAAGATCCCGAAATTAAAGAAATTGGGTTAAAGGGGGTGTTTGCACTGTTGCGATTTTATGGGATATTGTGAGAACTCAAGTGTATAATATTAAGTTGATCTCTCCTATGTCCTTTTTAGTGTAGCGCTAGGATAAAAATTCATAGTCTTATACAGTAGTTTGTTGAGAGATTGTGTCAAGCAGGATTTTCATACTCGAAATTCGAGTCTATTGATGCTCAAATCATTTTTCTCCTTTTTCCTTCTTAAAACTATCGAGGAATTGGTTGAGAGCGTTGCCCCCACTCAAAGCAATCCCCGATGGTCACCGCCTGGCGTTGTTTAGATTGAGCTATCTAATTCACCTCAATAGCTCTTTTTTTATTCTTTTGTCGCCCTCACTCAATCTCACGTTCACTGGTTTCTCACTCTTACCAAAGTTTGGGCATAAGTTTTCCTAAATCGGATTAAATATTTAAGTGTATTAGCAATATGGGTTGAGTATAAGTCATTAAATTTGCAATGTATGAAAATAGGTCAAAACGATTTTAATGGGCTAATTTGAGCCAAACAATTATTGACCCGACTCAGATCCAACCAAATCCATCCGTGTAATAGGTCTTGATCTCACCCAATGCACGTGGACGAACGTGATTTAATATATATTCGTAAGATTAGTCGAGTCGAAAGATTCATATTGTAAATAGCTAAATGTATGAAGTGGGCTTGGCATCTAGGGAGTACAAGGTAGGCTTTCCTAAGTTGGGCCACCTTAACCTAGTGAATGAATATGTTCGGCCCAATTTCATGTTGCATCAAGCCCATTGACAATTGGCTACAGGCCCACATGTAACCCACGAATCCAAACGGAGGATCAAGATCCTAGTTGCTACCTGGAAGGTAGGCGTGATTGGTTTTTGGTCCGGTTTGGTTCTTTGTTGGAATTGAAAATAGACATTAGTTTCACTTTTAGGAACTAGGAACTAGACTGACATTTGGGAAATCAGACCAAATCAATCGACTTAGTCTGGTCCAGGCAGTTTTTGATTTGGACAATCCATTTTGTACACTATTATTGAAAGGCTTAAAAAGGATAGAAATGCTTGATTGTTTCGAATGTCACATTGGATAGGAATGTACTCGATTGATTTAGAATATTGTGCATGTAGAAATGCATTCTCGCTTTCTCCAAGTTCATTACTCATTTTTTGAACGATTATTACTTTATTGATTTTTGGTTTCGTTTATTTCGCGAATAATGAATTATTTGCAAAATATTTACTAAAAAATGAAGATTAGTACTTGTTTGAAATGATTAGTTAATTAAAAATGTTTCATTATCGAGAATAATCCATATCTAAATATTTTTGTCGATGATAATTTCCTTTCTCGTTCATTCATTATTGAGTGAGTTGTTATGAAGATCAGAAAGACTCTCGTCAAAGACTTTAATGAAAATAGCAAAGCCCTTGGAAAGAAAAAAAATGAACGAATAAATTAATTAATGGAAAAGATTATTACACGGGTTTCTCGAATAATTCCTGCTTAGTGCTTAGCGAACTATTCTAAGACATTCACCGATTCTGATGCTTCCTTTTTCCTTCTTCACCTCCGTCATGTGCCTCCATTCTTTGTGCCGCCGCCGCTGCTGCCGGCGGCGGAGGCCCCGCCGCCCTTACCGCCTTGACCGCCCTGTTGACCGCCGCTCTCAGCAACGTCGTCTTCCAAGTCAACCGTCCGCACCTTGAACCTGTTGAGCCTCAACTCCGGCTCGTCCCCTACCCCTCCGTCCCTGCCGGGCAGCCGGGGCGATCCCACGCTCAAGCTCCTCTGGAACGCCCTCACCTCCCTCGTCCTGTTCGACCGCAGAGCATCCTCCAGCTTCCGATCGATCTCGTGGTGCAGCTTCGGGAACAGCTTGCGAAACGTGTGCTGGCGCCGCACGTAGAGCTCCCTAAGGTCCTCCATCAGCGCCAGCAGCCACGGGTCCATCGACTGATCCCTCCCGTCAGGGGGGTCCCGTCGCAGGGGCGGTGTCCGTAGTAGTAGAACTGGCCTTCCGCGTCCCCGAAGCTGTAGTTATCCCCGTACGGACTCCCGCTCCTCAAGGTGTTGGGGGCGTGATCGGAGCTCGGGAAGGGAGGAGCTCCGGCGGCGCTGGGCATCGGCTCGCCGCGAGCATATCCGATTCCGTACGGCCTGGGTCCGAGGGACTCCGGCCACAGCACCGAACTGTGCTGATCCATTTGAGCTAAACGGGAAACCGCGATCGCTGAAGAAATCGAAGACGATGCGGAGCCGGGCGATTGAAAATTTGAAACTTGGAGATTTGGGTATGAAGAATCGAATGTCCTGGTGGATGTGGAATGTGGGTTTTGGAATTGAGGCTAAGAATCGTTCAAGCTCGAGCATTTATAGGTGATGAGAGAGAGGGGGCGGGACTTTTCAAAAGGTACGACCGGGTCATTCTTGCGGATCACACTCTACGCGCGTCGCGGACCTTGAAACTTTCCTAGTTGTTGTATAGTTACCGTCGTATTCGAGAATAATAAGATAACGAGATTGACTGTTTGATTAAGGAATAATCAAGCTCAAAGTTTTGGAACAGTTTAAACACGTGCTGTGTCCGATACAGCATCCATCATCCGCCAGATCACGGTGGCTGCTGATCGCGGAAGATGATCCTTTTTCTGGCATTATGTGTGATCTTGCTTAGTAATTTTAAGCGCAATGAAATCGATGGGTTGTGCCCCAGAACGTGACTATTTTCCGGGTTTGGCCGACACGGACTGTTGAAAGGACTTAATCTAAGAATTTGTAAGATTATGGTTGGGAGGGAAGCTTGCAAGGGCAAGCTGCGTTGACTTTTTCCAGGATGGCGGTGGCGTTGACTGATGGTTGAGTGTGTTCCTTTGATGAACGACTGATGGTTTTGAGCGTGTGTTGTGGCTGCTCCAATGTCTGCGCGCAATGGAGAGACAGCTTTCTGAGATGTTGGGCTTCTTTCTGAGTCTTTGGTGGTGGAGTCATTGATCCAGTCTTCCATCAAAACAAACACCAACCCTCCTCAGCCAAGACCAATTCTTTTTGACTCAGTTCCTATTGCTTCCATCTCTTTATAAATGTATACCTTCGGTTTCTCTTCATACATCAAGCAATCTTAAACTACATAGGATCGCGACAGGGTGATTCGCGGCTGACCTTGCAATCGCAGACCGCATAAAAACATGACATAGGAAACTGCTGACATGACTAACAGAACGAAAGAAGATCGTTCCACGAGGATACCACGGATATAATGTTTGGCCAACACCAAAGCCGCAACCTAAATGCCTGCATGTGCAACCCATACGATCTGCCAATGGTTCATAAGCACGAAACGAGCCGTGCAGAGTATCAATACGACTGCCAGATGGGTTCCAAAACAACCGTAACAAATAGATAACGTCATCAAATGGTCGGATGCACTTGTGCCTATACCTGTTCTCGGAGACCGTTTCTCGTTTCAGTGTCATACGCATTCGCAGGAAACAAGCATAGAATATATGGGCCTTCAGGAACCTCAGTTAACAAGCTAAACTAGAATAACCTAGAGGAATTCCTTTTTCTGCTACACATGACAGGCTATCTATACATATAAGGTCTGCTAAGACCACCGTGAAGCAAAAATGGATCTGTGTGAGAAGATGCACCAGCTGAACCTGAAAGAGTTTGTGGAAACCCTTCACTCGTGGGCATTCCCAACATTGTTTCTGTATGAAAACTGTAAGGAGGATATGTTGTGTAGGAACTGGGAACATGGTGGTCCAAGTAAGGGTTGAATGATGATGGTCTAGGGAAAATCATTCTTGCATCCTCTGTGAGTGGGCTGGAGATATATCTATCATCTCTGAAAAAACTTGCCCTGCTTTCTGAGTAGCGACTGCTTAAAGATCGGTCATTGGTAGACAGTGCAGCTCTAGTTTCTGGGTAAGTACCTGCTAAACCCAACCGAGAACTGGAACCCAGCAAATTGGCTTTTGCTGCATCAAGTGAAAAATCTGTTGGGACTCTGAAAAGGCCAGGACATCCACCGGGAATATCCATGTTGCCCCCAATATCAATATTGTGGAAAGACGGTTCAATTGCTTTTTGAAGAGGTCCATGATCTGAAACTGGCATTCTCATCATTTTGTTTTGCAGCAGTAATTTAGCCTGTTTGAGTGAATCAAGGACACCATGCGCTCCGGCTGTTGCATGTGGAACTAGGGCATAGTGTGCTGCTTGGTTTCTGAAAGCTTCGACTTTATGAGACGAGTCACTCGCAGAAGGTGAAAAACCATGTGCTGACTGCTTTCCTTGAGGATCACCATAACCCATATTATGGGGGTCTTGTGCCGGTGAATAGTTGCTTGCCAGGCTCTCTTGTTTACCTTTTCTACTTGACATTGAATGTATATGTTCTTGACTGGGGGAATTATCAACTGCTATAGAATATTTCTGACCTTGTGTGGATTCCACTCCGGGCTGCGGACCTCGGTGGAAGCTTTCTGATCGAGTTCCCAACAATTTGTTATCAGTAGAAGCATCCTCAGCGCCAAGTTTACATTTGACAGTTTGCATTGCCCTTGTCAGTGGAGTATATGGAGCTTGGTGCTTTATTTCATCCCTATCCTCAGTAACATCCGAGTGGTTACCAGGATCACATGAATCCTAAAGATGATGACCAACAGAGAAGTATGTCAGCTGCACAGGCTAATTATAAAATAAACAGTACGACATTATTTATGAGCCTAGGAAAACCTATGTGCATGACCTCATGCTATAGAACTTTCAAAAGGTGGCAATTCAGACCGCAATAGTTACTTCTTGCTTTCTTTTTTTTTGCACAGCAATGAGGACACTTGTTTTTTTTTCAATTATTATAACTTCATGTAAATTGGAGAGGAGATAAGTGCATGTTCTATACAAGCAAGTTCCAGAGGAAGCATACCGGACTAACGCTATTACTTTCTCTGAACTTCTCTTCCCAATCTTGTTGTGCCTTTTCCATTGCTTCATATTGGCCAATGAGTTGTGCTTGATGTTCTAGTGCCCTTTCCATGTCTCTCTCTGCTCCGTCTTCATTGCTCTTAAGGATACTATTGACTACAGTTCCTTCATTTTCTACCTGTCCTGAAACTGGACTGTGGCTCACTGCCTTTCCTAAGTGCAATTCAGGATCGTCTCTAAAGACTTCACACCCTATTTCAGATAAATCTTGGCAAGTCTCAGAAGATTTGACATCTTCATTTTCTTGAGAATCAACTCTAGCAGACCCATTCGTGACCTCAGTGGATTCTAGTCTGCAACAAAAGAAAGATGAGACATCAATTTTCCGTGAAGACCTTTTTATTTAATTCTTTCAAGCAACAGTGCAAGGTTCATATCATGCACATGCTGGATTTGCAGAGCATTTAAGTGACTCAGAGACAGAGTGAGGTAGAGCAGAATCTGCCAAAACATGCTGGGAATATCTCGCTTGCCCACTCCAGTCTTGCAGGTGCTGAGTATAATGAAATGAACTTTGCAGGACTAGACTGATGGCCTATACATTTATTCTTCCTCTTGGATAGAAAGCTCTGAACCTATGCCCTGTCTTGCTCTCCAGCTTAGACAATAGAATACTATGCTCGTGTGAGGATGTCAATGAATGACTCATGAAGCACAACACGCACGCGAACGCGCACAAGGCCTCACTACCGACTCATATTTATCAAAAAGGGAAAAAAGGAAGCTCACAAACCTTTGATCTTTATGTCTAACTTGACGGCATGATTTTCCTGGGCGTTGTTTTGAAGATGAGGACATTGTTGCAAGACTGGGTCGCCTTCTTATAGAAGAATCCTTATATTTCCCATGAGATCGTGAGGAATCCTTTTGGCCTTTCCAGGACAAGTTTCTACCAGATGCAGAATCAAACTCGGTACCTGAAAATTCCTCTGATTCGGTCCCTAGTTGCTTTGAACTAACAGAGCTCTCTCCTCCTTTGTTTGAATCATTACAGACTTTCAGCTTACGTGGTGTCACTTCCTGATCCGAACTTGAGTAATATGACTCAGAAACATCACTAATGCCATTAGTCTCCAATAGAGCAAGAACATCAGCTGTAGCCTTCTCAGCCTTCTTCCTTTGCAAAGCCACAATCCTCAACTGCTCCTCCAGCTCCGCTACCTAATTCCATTGGAAGAGATACAGGTAAGAGAGAGAGAGAGAGAGAGAGAGAGAGAGAGAGAGAGAGGTTGTAGGAAAAGAAAAAACTTGGCAGACTGCACCGGGGAGAATAAAAATACCCGTTTTTCCAATTCGTCAGCTCTTTGCCTTGCAGTTTTAGAGACTGATCTCTCCGACAGTAATCGAGCTCGAAGGAACTCAACGGTCATCGCATTTGAATCTTCCATGCCAGAACTTATCCTGAATTAAAAAGAAATTGTAATTAATAATCAGAGCAAAAATTTACACATTCAATCAAGATAAGAAGTATCAAGTTGCCATAGTCACACTTAATGCTAGATGTTGTATAGTCCTTCACAGGAAGGAAAGCTTCTTTCTTCGTTTTAATGTCATGAAACACAAATTTGCAAGTGAACAGGATCAACATATTCAGTCGTCTGGGTACCTTTTCCTCTAGAGAGCATAGAATTTGAAAGATTAAAACTTTACAAATGTATCAATCATCCTCTCAAATTCCAAGACATATGCCTCTAGATGGATGTCCTCATTTTCCCCAAATCTTCCCATTTCAGGCTATTGATTATTCTAGCTGATAATCCTCCTCTTCCTTCCCTTTTCCCTGTCCCCAGAAAAAAAGATTAATGAACAGTTTGAGTCGTCACGAAGCAATTAGGACATTCCCAATTTGTAAAGCAAGGCAAAGCAATGAACCATTTATGCCACCAATTAGACCACGAATGAACTTCAATAGTCATATTTTTTATACTCCGAGTCTAATCAAGTAAACAGTTCAGCCCCAAAAAAGCCTTCTGTTTCCAAATCACACTGCCTAGAGCCTAGTCTAAAATGAGAAGTGGAAGAACTCCCAACTATCGCTTCATTTTTAAGACAGAAAATGGTACTCAATATCTAGCCATCAGTCAACTTTACTCAATTGGAAGGAAACACGTCTTAATTGATACAATCGCATTGTTCAGGGCACACCGGAGTGAGTGATAACAAATACGAGAATTTCATCTCGATCAGGCAGACTCCTATTGTTCAAAATTTGTTGTAAAGAACCGATTTCTTGAAGAATTCCAGGGCACACTATTCGTAAAGGGTCCTCACATATCAACAGATCCACTTTCTAAATATATAAGAGGAAACCACGAGATCACTAGAGCAACACTTATGACCGCGAGCTAGCACAAGACAGTACTACAAACGTGGAGACATCGGAGACTATAACTGAAACAGCAAGAACCAGCAAGACCCAGATGGCCCTTTACCCCTGATCCTGCTTATCTTGATCAAGATTCTGCATCGACAGCTGCAAAAAGAACCCAATCCCACGAACAGTTCGACCTGGACTTCAGCTCCTGTACCATCAAGACAACCGAAATCGCTTCAAATTCCAGTCCTTTAAGCTCTCTGACACGCTTTCAAGAACTACCCGACAAGGTCAGTCCAAGCAGCATCAAGAAATGAAGGAAAAATCTCGCTCAAAGCATCAAGGGACAAGCTCATTCACCTTCAGCGACGACGACCCAAGAACGGCTCTGAGGCAACGGGGGGCTTTATTATCATCACAAGATCGATTCGCACGAAAAGCAATGGAGGGCGGAGGGGAGAGAGAGGTGAAAAGGGAGGTGGGAACAATAAAAATGGAGGGCCTTCACGGAAATCAATGAATGAAGGCTTGAGGGGGAAGACTTTCACTGCACTTGCAACACTGTTTTTTGGGGTTTCTGGGTTTTTTTTTTTTTTTTAATTAAAGTGTGGGGTGGGGAAACGAGCGATTGGTCCGGTGGGAACGGAAGAACACGACAGGAAGCTTCTTCTCTTGCTGTGCTGAGACCAGCGGAGATGGGGCCAGAGGCAGCGCTGATGATGCCGCTGAGTCCAAGTCATCCTCGTTTTCCTTTCCCTTTCTTCCTGTTCTTTCCTTTTCGATGAGGATAATCCTTACCTCTAGGAAGTTTCTTTTTTTCTTTACTTTGACGGAAAAGACTTGGAAGTGTGTTACATTCTCAAAATAGGATTAAAGTGAATCTTATCTTGAATAATATCTTAAAGTATCCCTGTTATTTTCAGAAAAAAGGATCAAACATCAACTAGGTCAAAGGTATTTTTATTCAAAGATGTATACTTTTTCTTTCTTTTCTTCCCTATCATCTTATTCTTTGTCATAGCGGCGGAGATCTTTGTCATAGGCCATTGCCCCTCCTCTATAGCCTCTTGGTTGTATCATGCGTGCCTAGCCACAACCACCTATGTAGTGGCGAGTCTCGAATCTCCGCTAAACATTTTTGTGTTGCCTTGTCATGACATTGGCCACACCTTGGCTAAGTTTTCACTATAGGGTCTTCCCTTGTCCTTTTGCTTTTATTTTATTGTGGCCGGCGAGGGCCTCGCACTAATCTAGGGGAAACTATCGTGGCCGTAGGCGAGGCTGGCCTCACCTAGATCTAGGCAAGGCGACCTCACCCAAATCCAAGTAAGTTGATCTTATTTGTGGCTACAATGACTTCGCCCAAATCTAAGTGAGGTGAGGCGAGGGGTGCAACACTTGCCAACAACGAGCAAGGGTTTCACAGCCCACCCGCGGCAGCAATACTAGTATCGCTACAATATTTAGGTTGGTTGTTCTTGCATACCACTCTATCACTAAGGTTGTTGCTTTGGCCCCTCCTCTCTATTCATATTGCTAGACAAAGGAGAAGATGAATAGGAAAGAATAATTTAAAAAAAAAAAAAAATATTCTTTGGACGAATATGCCCAAAAAATTTGCTGGAATATTTTGAGGTCAAGTCCTTATATGAATATGCTATATGACTATTTCAGATTTTTGTTTGACACAAGATTTATCTAAGCTATTTTTGGAGAAAATGAAGTCACTTCAAATCTTTATATATAATTTTGTGTAGACTTATTTACATTTAAATTTTATAAATTTATATAAGAGTGGATACTTATAAAACATTGATATAAGATAGTAAAGTTAACAAGAAATTAAAATTTGAAACCAATTGACTAAGTTATAATAATTTTACGTACAAGCCGGTAACTTAATAGCATATACCGGATACAAAATTTTACCCATCACATTAAAAATAATATTCAAAACTTCATCCCCCGTACAAAGTCTCAGAACGGGGATTAGAGTTTTTTTTTTTTTTGTCAATCATGCATCTTATGAAATAGTTTTCATGACATTACAGCTTTGTTTGTTTTGTTATGGATTATTTGAAAAATATATTTCAAAAAATAATTGTTTGTATTATCTAAAAAAATAAATAAACAAAGAATGTTCTCATTATAAATAAAAGTATTTAGACATAAATTGTTGTTAACAACAAAAATATTTTTCATTGATTAATTAATTCAAGCAACACATGGGGTCATTTTTTTTTAAAAAAAAAATCTAAATAATTTATCTTTGCGAAATAAATATAATATAAAATGCATTTTTATTTCCGCATTTCATTGTTTATAATTAAATGCAACGAGATAAACGCTTCATTTCCTACGGGACAAGCAAAATGATTAAAGATGGGCCCTTCTAAGACTCTCTTTTTTATGTTACACAGGAATTTTACTAAGTTATGATTATGGCCTTGAGATGATTAGAGAACTTAAACAGGACCATTTAGCATGAATGATTATCTTGTTATGACAACATAGCATCATTGGCAGCTCTTGTGTGCAAGCAAGGACAAAAGAAAAGTTTCAGTTTTATGTCTAATTCCGAACTCACAATTAACATAATAAAATATCCAAAGGAAATATATTGACAAAATAAGATAAACTTAACGTGTTCGGAAATTAGAAAAGAGAGGAAAATTACATGAAGAGTGGCTTTTACAGACTTCTCTCCACTTTAAGCCTCCGATCATAGACCTTTACCTAAAATTTCATACTCCAATTTCTATCAATAACACCTAAAATCACTTTTAACTCTCATTTAAGTATTCACTATAAATTTACAAATCTTATGATCTCGATTTGAAATTCAATTCGACTAGGTAATTTACCATGTTTGTTAACAATAATTCTTTTTTTCGGTTCTCAGACCGAGATTATCATCCGACTAATATATGATTATTTGCAAAATTATCTGTCAACTCTACTGTAGAATTCGTTCCAATTAAGAAATTGTGCTGGAACATTCTTTAAAAAGAAAAACTGAATTAAATAAAAAAGAAGAGAAAAAAAGAATTTTTTTTACATTTGCCGGACTGTTCTCACTGCGGCAGCGCAGGTGTTCTTTGCAAGAAGAAGAAGAAGAGGAAGCAGCATATTCGACCTCGATTCGAGCAAGAACCGATCGCTCGCGAGCTGGTGGATGATCAAGAACCGCCATACCCATCATCATTCTCCAGAATGCATTACTGGGTTCGAGCTTCTTCCGCCGATTTCGCCGGTTCTCTTCCTCAACCGCGCAGGTATCTCTCTCCCTCTCTCTGTCTCTCTCTCTCTCTCTCTAGACGAACAACGCGTAGATCTCCTGCTGCGCCTTGTGTGTTTACGTTTCTTGGGTCAGTTGCTGATTCCCCTTCTTTCCTCTTGTGCAGCGGGCACACTGCGGTCAACATCGGCAATTCAAAGGTGATCTTTTTCGGCGGTTTCAAAGACAAGAAATTCCTCAACGACTTATATGTTTACAACATTGGTAATTTTCGTGTCCATGTTCAATTCGAAATTAGAAAAATGATGAATTTGCGGCGTCGGCCGTTCGAATCGAGAATGCCTCGAATAATGTTTTCGTCGTGATGTCGGGGGTGGCGGTGCTTTGTCGTAGAGAACAAATTGTGGTTTCAGCCGGAGTGCACTGGAAGCGAGTCTGATGGGCAGGTGGGTCCCTGCCCCAGAGCGTTTCATGTTGCTGTTGCGATTGATTGTCATATGTTTGTCTTCGGCGGTCGTACCGTTAGCGACAGGTGTGTATTCCTTCACACTTGTTGATCATACAGTTGCTTTAAGTTTGATCAAATGCAGTATCCCTACACTTATGTCGTTGATGATGGATGACATTGAATTTTCAGATTGAACGACTTTTGGGTCCTTGATACCGGTAGGCATCTTTTTGTAAGAGTGCAATGTGCGTTGATTAATGGTCATGATTAATCATTGCAGGATGTATTCATTAATTTGAGCTTCTACCTTCTGCAGATATATGGCAATGGTCGGAGCTCACTGGCTTCGGTGACTTGCCTTCTAAGCGGGATTTTGCTGCAGCTTCAGCTATTGGAAACCAGAAAATAGTCATGTGAGTTTCAGGGGAAAAAGAAAAATCTCTCCAGAAGTGGAGATGTTTCATCCATTATTGTGTCTAAAGATCAAATATTCTTTTATTATTTGCAGGTTTGGTGGCTGGGATGGTAAAAAGTGGTTATCAGATGTGTATTTATTGGACACAAGTAATCTCTTAGCGGGCTTTGTGAATTTCTGAATGATTAAATTTGTGTATTCAACTAATTTTCAATGGAGCTAAATACTCACATTAGGTGTTGTTCCTGAACAGTATCACTTGAGTGGCTGGAGCTATCAGTTTCTGGATCCGTACCGCCTCCTCGATGTGGCCATACAGCTACCATGGTTGAGAAGCGCTTACTTGTCTATGGTGGCAGAGGTGAATAACATATGACCAGTCTATGTAGCAGTCTTCATGGTCTGGTAATCTGTGATATCAACCATTAGAAAATGATGCATTTTCCCTCTTTCTTCTTCTATATAAGAAATTAAAA